>SMSR01008023.1:0-20654 GCA_019453355.1 Ceratina japonica | reverse complement strand
GCCTGCCTTTCTATCGCGTCCTCACCGAGTCCCCTCTCCTCGCAGCTTTAACTAAATCTTGATTAAACCTCCTCGCAGGCGGCATGGAAAAAGAGTGATAGGATAAAAGATTCGTTCGGCGGGCAGATTTACCTAGTCTCTGAGTCGGATCGACCGATCTCCGAGCGCGGCAAGTGCTTCAAGTACTTGAAAACTTCTTCCATTCGTTTCGTCCTCGTCCTTTTTCTTCCCGCTGCCGCTTCTTTCCCTCGCGAAAGAGATCTTAATAAAAATGCTTTTAACGACCGGACGTTATACTTTTACTATTTGTAAAATGGAGGAACGTCTTTCGACTCGACGTGTCCGCCGATACCCGGCGGCGCGGTTTCAATATTTGAAAAATTCTATTATCGGAGGATCGTTCCGCGTCCGATTTTTGGCACGATGAAATATTCAATGTTGGATTTATGGCTTCGTCGTCGCTTGAATATTCTGATGTTCTCCCCCCGACTTTTTAATCCCCCGTATATTTTTGCCCAGTACCGTGCAGTTATTATATCGCCTGGCTTAGAGAATTAAAATTCAATGTTCGGAGCGCGGGAACAAGGCTCGAACGAGATAAATATTCTGAACTGAATTCACTTTGAAGTTCACCTGTTACCCGGTAACAGTTTCTCGCGAGACCGGAGGCTCGCGCACGCTATATTGGCCTGAGTGATTACATTGTAAAACCGGAAGCAGAGTTTTTCCACGCCCCACCGTCCAAGTTCCGGCTACGCCGCCGCCGCCGTCGTCGTCGTCGCTCGATCACGCCGCATTTTCTATTTTCAGCTGATAGGTAGGTAGGTAGGTAGGTAGTAGTCGCAGCTTATAGTGGCGCGTGATGGAGAACGCGTCAATGGTACTTGGACGTTGCCGATAGCAATAAGACCAACGGCAGCCTCTCGGCGATTGCTTCATTTCCGTAAAGAGGCAACCTATCCGTGCTTCCGTTTTCATCCGACGACCCGAGTTTATGTATATGTATATATGTACATCGATCTTGTCGCCCCGCACCAGCGCTGGAAATCGTTTTTCCAGAATCTGACGGTCTCCTTCTAACGAGAAACAGCCGGCGTAATTGATTTCCCACCCTTCCTTTTTCCATGGAACGTTGCATAGTCGATGAGTCGTCGGGTTTTTCGCGAGGCACACTCGTCCCGTTATTTAAAACGGCTCGCGTCGACTCCGGTTAACGAACAATACGTTTTTTAATTTTAACGCGCTCCGAGAGAGAATTGTTGTTCTAACAAAAAGTACCACCTCGATCCCGAGGAGGGGAGTAAGGCGGCAGCGGCGACGGCGGCGAAAGAGTATTAGCGTCTAACTGGGACAGGGAAAGTTCGCTCGGACCCGGGAAATCTCCAGCTTCCGGATTAACTTTCAATCACACAGTCCCGGGCACAAAGGAAATTTTCGTGGAACAAAAGGGATCCGATTTTTCACAGTTTCTTAAATAATTCTGTTTCGCCTTATCCGCGGGGATCCGTCTTAACGAACGAGTTGAGATCGCGGTAATAAAAAATGTTGATGCCGGGACGAGTAGAATTAAGACGCGAAAGAATGAGATTGGTTAATGTACTACTACAGCGAGATGAAAGGAAACAATAGAAGTGTAGAAGCGAAGTTAGGAGCGTGACGAGCTTATCTCTTTGACATACTTAACGAATTGCGGAACCTCTTTGTGAAGTTATAATGAGTACCTCTCATGGAATAATACGCATTCTGTCAAGATAGCAGAACGGCGCCACTTTTCTAGTCAGCGGAACCTCTCCGCTTTACTACGGACGATCTTATGAAAAATTTCTTACAAATCTATACCGACTCTCGTTAACATCGGTCCTCCTCGGTTGATAATTACGACCAAGTACAAAGTTTCAAAGTCTATAAGGGAAACTTAAATTACGTTATGTTTAAGAAAATTGTATTTCTGCATCGCGAATACAAGGAACTCGTTGTTCGACGTTCAGATTCACTTCTACCGTTCAACCTGCACAAAGAAATCGAAATAGATCTTGCGAAACTGTATCTATTAACGGTCCGTCGCTATCTTTCTTCGTCGGCATTGTCGTTATTTTATTGATGGGAACGCGGGGGCCAGGAAATGAAGTTGTCATAAAACGTTTGTTGGCTCTCATCGATATCTTCGATCGCGGTTCATGTAAAACTCTGTCCACCTCGACTTCTTCCTTCGCGATTTAATTTACTTTCGAAACCCGTTCATCTCGCCAACGACGCTTTTCGATGTAACGACACTTTAACCAGGATCGACGCAGAACCAGGGTAGAGCGTAGAAAAAAACGAAATGTATGACGAACATTGAGCGAAGTAGTTAGATAAGAAAAGTTGTTTCTCTTAAGGTAAGATTCCTTGTAAAATAAACTTTGCTATGAACTTAATCCAATGTCTTATAAACTTTCCTCACGGTGGTGGCCTCTCCGAGAAAAGAAATATTCACTACTTCCCTCTCTCATAAGTTTACTGCCAAACGCGTTCTACGATTGTTCTTCTTTATTCACTTTTAAGACGTGAGTAGTACTATATTCGTCTCGAGCATTCGATGCGATATTATGGGTTCCACGTGCGTATATAATGGTGGACGCGCGCGGTACGATTTTTCGATGAAATAATGCGAGATCGACTTGTGCGACGGTCAGATTCCACTCAGTCCGGAAATTTTCCGTGAAGAATACACGTTCGCCGGGTCCTCGTAGGTAGGTCCCGGTAAAAATGGAGGGAATTCGAGGGAAGGAACGGACTAGGAAAAGAAACGGTGGAGAGGCATCTCTCATTATCTGAAATTTCAGAAATGAATGGGACCATTAATTTAGAAGGGAAGAGGCAAACTGCTGGACAGAATAGAGCGGATATATGTCGGGGAAGAGTGGGTACGAGGCTGGTGGGTAATCTCTGGCTAACCATCCGGTTCGGCTAAAGAGATGTTCGGAATAGATGATATCGCCAATAACGCAGCGTCGCGACGCGAAACGGTACGCGGCGGTACGCCCTGAACGTTCTTTGTTGAATTTTCCATTATACCGGCCAAGTGGCTCAATAATTCTCCCTGTTATGTCTTTTCATTTTGAAAATGTCCGGAGAGAGAGAGAGGTCGACGAATCTTTGGAATCTACTAAAGCCCCGAAACGTACCGCGAGCTACTTACATTTTTGCCGTTCGCCTCGACGATTACAGAAATATTATACAAGAGACAGGAGGAAAATATTACCGAGACATAAATTTTGTTTTTTGTTTTTTTCCGGTCGAAAATCAAACGTACGATTTCTACGCGGTATCCGAAGAGATCGACAAATAATTTTGCTATCTTTCTCGAATCGAACTAGTCAATTTTTCGAGGACGACGGTGCAGAACGAAATTATTTTTCGACTGGAAGGAGGAAAGTGAATCGTGGATCGCAGGGATTTCCACGTCAGTGCGTTGGAAAACGACGACGACGAGGCGGTGCATATCGATACGTATATGTATGCGCACGGAGTAAGCAAGAAAGTTCGACTGTCAAGCGCAACGTTCGATGTCGCTAATATTTTCGCATAGGTGCACTCAAAAGTATTTGATCATACATCGAGCGGAACAAATATTTGTTTTTCCTATTCCAAGTAATGGCTTTCACGAATGTTTCGCATCGCAAAGTATTAGAGTGGTACGTTATTGCAAAAATGATTAAATTAGGTCGGTATCGTTTCCAAAAATCGGAGTTTCGGAACGGTACCGAGCGAACAATCTACTTTAGGATCTCTATATTTGAAATAGAGTGTTTCGGTCTTTTTCAATCATTTAATGGCATTAGTTCAGTATTTAATAATGCGATGAATTTATCAAAATATGTCGTTCAATTTCGCTGGAATAGAAGGTGGCTAATGACGGGAAAACATAAAGAAATCATATCGTTTCCGTTCTCCGATATAACTTCATTAATTGATCATTATGAACGAGAGGAAGTTCGAATCAGCGTTTGTTTCTCCGATCGATATAGCGATCGAACACGAGGGACGAAAGTGTACAAGTGTAAGATAGGTCTACTCGTATACGGTATACCTCATCGTCCATGTACGTATTATATATATATGGTTTCCATGTAACTGCACTGCGGATGGTAAATACTGTTTCAGAGAAAACCTTCGACTACAAACGAGGAAGGATATCCTCGGGGGTGAAATCGCTCAGGCGATACAATATTTATGCCGGTATAATGCATGCATACAGCCACGGTTACGTTTGAAGGTTCGCGTTAGCTTATTGAAGTTGCAAAAACGGAATCCTTCTGCAGCCGTTATTTATGCGAATGAGATTCGACAAGTCTTCCAGTGCCAGTCGTAAAAAGAAATAAACGCGCCGTGAAAAATCCTTCTTTGACTTATGCGTATTCAAACTCTGTACGCTCGCCGTTAGCGCGGCGGCTCTGTATAAAACATAAATTCGATGATTCAATTCCGGTCGTATTATGCAACAAAATTTTATAGACGACGTAAAGAAGGTAAGAGAGCCGTTTACGAAATATAGAAACGAGACGACACAGATACAGTTTTGCCACTGCGTAAGAACGTGGCCGATATCGATTTTCGCGGGACATTAGATAACTCGGCGACTCGCGTCGTCTAATTTTTTCGACGAACGAATAATGCCGAATGCACACCGGTTTTGTCACGGACCGCGCGGCCGCGATCATTGGAAACGGACTTAAACTCGGGGCCATTAATTTGCATTAATCGAGCCTGACAATAGCAGTTATAAAATAGAGCCAATTAAGTGGCCGGTTATCTTATTAAGAAACGGGTGGGCTCTCTCTTTGCGTCCGGGAGAGAGGCGAAATCCGTTTTGTCCGGTCTGGCAAGTCGAGGACCTCGGAGGAAAAGGGTCCAATCCGTTTAGCCTTTCTCCCGTCGAAGAGAAAGGGTCCCAGGGTATACCGGGACAAAAGCGAGCTAAATCCATGCCACCGAAAACCGCGGACTCTCCTTCCGAAAAGCCAATAAAAAGTAACGAACAAGTCATTCGGTCGGATCGATATTATCTAGCTACCTGGCGGCCCGGTACCCGGGACAAGATATACGTCGTTATAGAGGTGACAGTGGACGCGACGGAGAAGAGAGAATAAAGGGTGCTTCTGATATTGGTTGCCACCGCCGTCCCGCGCCGCGGCCGCACTGCTTCGCCCCGGCATCGATTGCTCGAGCCGAAAGTGCAGGAGACTCGTTCGATTATCGGATGAAATACGATCGGAACTCGCATCGTTGCCCTTCCTTTATGGCTATGCACTTTCCGGCACAGAGAATTCGTTAACTTGCCGGTAATTGACGAAAGAATTGGTTCCCTGTCGCTCGCAAAGCTTCCAATCCGGCTGTTACGCTTCGCGTGCTCTCCCTCCGTTCCTCGTCCCCGATCGTTTTCTATCACTATCGCTAGGTAGTATTCGCGCACTCGCGAAAGCACTTGTTTGCACGCGGCTACGGCCGGCGACGAAATTTAACGCAATTCTTTATTCCCCGGTTCTTTTTAAATTAACGAGCGAACAACGCGCACCACGCGCGCTCGTTAAATCGTCTCGCCGGTCGACAGGTACACAGAGAATTACTTTTTAACCGACTTAACGTAACCATCGAATTTGACCGTCGTCGCAGAGATTGAGACTTGGCCAACTTTCGCAATTTTTCACTTTGATCGAAAAGTTATACTTTCAATTAAAAATTATAACCGATGTCGCCGAAGCGGAAATGTTATCAACAACTTTTATCATTAAAAAGTTCTTGCACACGTTTTTTACGTAACGGGTAAAATATTCTTGGAACCGGGTCTCTCCTATGTCGAGGGAGATACGGTTCCAATTTCCCCTCGAAACATGGTTCGACGAATACGTCCGAATCGGAGACACGCGGACCCATCGGATCTCATTGTCCGCGGCCTATTTTAATTCCGTTCGCGTCTTCATTGGACCGCGGCTCTAATTAAGAATTAATGAGCGTTACGCGGGATAGAGAGAGAAACTCGGCCGAGCGGGTAGACGCGTCCGCGTCCGCGTCCGTCGGAATCTGTTTCTCGCCGGGAGAGAAAAGTGGAGAGAGGAAAAAAAAGGGGGTCCGGGTTGCTCGAGATCCGTCGTCGTCGTCGTCGTCGTCGTCGCTCGGTGCACGACCTACTTCAGAAGGAAGTACGAGAAGTGTTTCCGGAGTGTGGACATCTTTCAGCTACCGGAGATCGAGTAGCAAGATGGAAGATCTTACCAGGAGTACTATTAACGGGTCTCAAGAAGGCACACGGTACGGAAAAGGCGACCGAACCTCTTCAGGTCCCCTCCCGGCTCCCGGCGCACCACCTCGGGGGAGGTTATCCACTCGACGTTTGCAGAGGCTAGTTCCCCTGGTCTCTTTCAGGCGAACTACCGAGCTCATTCCGTTTTTCTCCCTACCACCTACGCGATCCCTCTGTCCGCGGTAAATAGACGCGAGCATTTCTATGAGATATCTCTTACTGCGCCCGTGAAAAGATCGTGGTACTCATAATGCGACCCTTTGACGACGCTCCACGTCAAATGAGATCGTTTCAATGCTCCCGACGTATTCCGCGACGCAAAATTTCGCCCCCACCGGGGCCCTATCGCCGGCTCTCCTCCACCTACGCCTACGCCTGTCCTCCCCTTTCCTTTGCCGCCCAAACCGAACGCGAGCTTAAACGTTCCGAGGTTCGCGCTTCACGCGAGACCTTCTATTATCCTGCACCCGGCATCATCCCCTACTACTAAAAATAGACCAGTTTAATTAACTTCTGGCCATCGCGTCTAAATCTTGCCCCGTCGGCCACACTAATTTTATTGCAGTTTATATAATTAATATACGACGTTTTCGTTTTAATGGAACAACGTGAATTTCTCGGAAATTTTCACCTACGTTTTCTGGAAATCATCCGTCAGAATTTCTGCCATTCTATTTTACGGACTCCTTTCCCTAGCAAAAAGCTTTCAGAGCTCGTCTTCATAAAGAATTTTATGACCGCTTTAAAAAACGACTTTGCAGGTACCTCCAAATTTTCGAATGGAAATAATTTACAAAGCTTCGATTAAATGTTAGCCGGAAAGTTCGGGGGTATATAGGCAGTATAAAATACTGAAGTATTCATTCTATTGTTGGAACCTTGTAACGTCAAATTTCGTACTTCGTAAACTCGCGGGGAACTTTGTTAACTCCTTCCGTTGGCAAACTCTGCGTTTAAAATCACGCGAATATTCTCAAATGGCAACTCCATTCCTTGCCATTACTCTTTCTTTCAGAAGATTGTGCCTGAATTTGTCACTAATTTAATGTGCCAATAAACGTCAATATTCACCGAGGAAAATATGTGATTCTCTCTCTCTCAATTTAGTCGGAATTAAAGTCGACCAAATTCTGATTAATCAATGAGTGGAATCAAATTATAGGATTCCGCGAATTTTTCGGTCATTATAATTCTTAGATTCGTCTGATATTTAAACATTATTTCATACAGTTATTACTTGTTTCATATTTTGTCTTATCGTAGCACTAGAAAACGTCTCTGGCATTGGTATTTCCGTTTCGAAACTGTCGTCATATTTTCTGCCCGGCACCCTTCTATCTTCTCCGATGTTGTTTCAGCCGATAGCCTTCGGACTTTGACGAACGACATACATTTCTGTCAATTTTTGAAAACCTCTCTTCTCTATCGCTGTTACGCTGTACGTCCAGCTTTCGTAGGAAATTGCGAATGCACGTTTCTAATTCACCGTACAAAGTTTCTGCTCTCGCACTCGACCGAAACATTTCTGATTCAGAGGAAATTCCACCAGGCGTTTTCATATTTTGCAATGAAAGATTTCCACGTAGATTCGAAATTAATTGTTCGACGCATTGTTTGGACCCCACTGTGAATTGGAACAGCTGCGCGTGCCGTTGCTATACGTACCCCATTTTTTCCAAACGAAATTCGACGCACGGAAGTTGGAAATATGATTTTCCTTCCTGAAGAATATCATTTGTGCAATTAAATTCCCGTGAATTCTTCCGCTCCCTGGTTTCGAAAAGTTTTTATACAATTCTCAAAGCGACGGGGAAAATTCTATGTAAAAGAGGTTACACTTCTACGGCTGCTCGTCGTAATGCAATGAATCTGCAATGAATCTGCAATGAAACTTTGTGTCGACCAAATTTGAGAAGCATCGTTCATTTAAATAAAGATTAATCGTCGAGAGACTCGTTGATTACTCCCGGATAAAATGCAACTTTCGGATTCTTCGACCTCGCGCCGATTTCCCGATGAAACGACCCTCGAACACGGGAAACGGTTTTCTTATTAAAACAAGTACACGAGCGTCTGTTAAAAATGCGTTTGAACAGCGACGCTAATTAAACTAAATTCATTCGAGAGTCAATCGACGATTTAATAATTAACTGGTACCCCGTGTCTTTAATTGTCACGTTTAATTATCACATTAATTATAACGTTCATTATTAACTCGCCAGGTTTTATCACAACTATAGCTACGAGTATATGCTCCGTAATGAAATAAAAATATTTTTGTTTGACGAAATTTACGGAACAAATTGAAATCCGTTCCGGGGTTCAAACTTTTTCTTTTTTTCTAAAAACCGCGTTTTACCTCTGAATGAAACAAGTTAATGGAAGTCGAAAAATCCTTAAATCTTAGCGATTCGAGGACGCGAGCCCCGGGCGGCATTCTGATCAACGAAGAAAAAGAAAAAGTAAGCTCTCCTTCGCGGCGTGTTTTTAAGCCAAGTTATTCCATCGGCGAGATTAATTTTCGATTGTACAAACATCTCTCTCGGCGGCGCGTTTCCCGCAGACCGTGTAAGCCAGGAATATGAAATGATTGAGCGCCTTTTTTCGGCGAGGGAGGCGCAATATGTATAGAAGGATATAGGAGGAGGACAATATGGGAAGAAAGATGAATAGGACGGCAGCTTGTCCTCAAACTCAAACGTTATATACCGCAATAACTCTCGCACTGCTTTATATTCTTAGCGACGACGACGGATTTCGCTGTTCACTTAAAAAACCAATTAGTAACGAAAACTCCTTCGAAGTGCACGCAACTCGGTTCGAATCATCGTTACCAGACGAGCAATTATATTCCTGCAATACTACCGATGAGACTCTACACACACACACGAGCGAATTGATTCAATTGTAACGAACAACTCGTTTCGCGCACGGGGCTTATTTACAAATAAATTGTTTCACGGGTTTACAGGAAATTAAAGATCGCGCTGGTCTAGCCGAAAGAGTATCGACTATTCCATAAAACGGGAGAAAAATCAGAGATAAGGAGGGGAATCAAATATCGAAAGCGAGTTCATCCGAAACGCAATCAAGTCGATCGTAAAACGTTCCCTGGGAGCCAACGTTCACCCTTTCCCCAAATAGTCGACGTCATCGAAGCTAAAATTAAAGCGGCACAGCCCCGTTTCTACTTGCAAGATTGCATCCGAGACACGGCTCTTCCATCCCCGCCGCTCAACAAATCTTTATTATCCCCTCGACTAATTATAATTAAATCATCTATCTTCCGCGTCGCCTTTTCGAACTCCGCGCTCAAAATTAACGTGTTACGTACGTCGTTGCATTAGGTTTCTTTGCGGGCGTCGTTTATGTTTTTCCTCCCACGCCGTCAAAGGGCGGCCGGCGACGGGATGAGAGGCGGTAAATTAAAGTTCCGCCGCTAATCAGTATATTGGATTATGCGTAGAACAAAAAGCACTCTCGTGACGTAAAGTAAATTGTGCGAGGCACGGCGGTGGTTACAAACAAATTGTATCAGCGGCGCGCGCGCGCGCGGCTTCAGAAACCTCGACGGGACCTTTTCATCCGAGAAATAACTTTCTCTTAAAAAAGGATTTCGCCGAATATTTACCCGCGCTGCGTAAATATTTATGCCACAATATCTTTCATAACCGTTCGGGGAGTGGCCTATACACGCTCGCGAGATTTATGCCGGCATTCATTTTTCTCCGATATTGCCCTCGACTTTATAGACTGCTCCCACTGAATGAAACGCGGTGTACACACATTATTACGGCGTCTAACGTGGATATCGGCGTACTCGATTAACCGAGGTCGTAATGTCGATCACCCATTAGCCGACCTTTAAAACTCGTTGGTACGCGGTACGCATCGCTCTTTGACGTGCGCGAATGCATCACCTTTTCGAAAATCCCCTCTGATAGGAATTAATAAAATACGCACGAGGACGTTTGATCAACGCGCGACATGACATCTCTGATCGGATCAAAGTTAAATCGTAATAATCAGGGTTAAAAGTTGAAAATCACCGGGCATTCGTATTTTAAAACGCGCTATTTACATTTACATCGGCGCAAATACTAAAATCGAGCGGACAACGGCGGTCGGTAAACGAGAATTACCAAACGTTTTTATTCGGGAGAACGGTCAAGAACTAAAAGTCACAATTATTCCGGTTTTAACGAGGTCGCGATGGCATGTACTGTGGAATTTCGCGAGGGACAAAACATTTTCGCTGGGAGCGCGACGTAAAATAATGGTCGCGGTACCGGCGGTCGAAAATCGAAAGCAAACAAGTTTTTCAATCGCGGGGGGATAACAATCAGTGGGGACCGATGCGAGTTCGTAAAAAAAAATAAAAAGGAACACGATTCCCGCTCTAATTGTTTCGCTGCATGGTCAACGATTTAATTAATTAACCGACCGACGTAGCTGGGACGGGATCGAAGGGTAGGCCGCGACCCCACCGGTGGAGAAGACGTGTCTCCTGATGCCCGTCCATTCACCGGAGTATATCATGATTAATGATCGTAGATCGCCGCGTACAAACGTGTACCACGAGCCAAATTACGACCGTGTCCAGATTAAACGTCCGTTCGAACAAAAATGTTTTAGGTCGACCAAATCTCCGGACGATCGTTTTAACGCGAATTTTAATGTCTCATGGGAATGATTCAGAATGACGTGACGATAAAATTAATTAAATCCCGTCCCGTTGTATACGCGTTAGATATTTGTCTTATTTACAGTCTGGCTCGCGTTCCCGGGGCGAACTATCCTCGTAAATTCACGAGTTTAAACTTGTTCCTCTTTACGATTTCCTCGGGATGAGTTCTTACGGCGATCCGCGATGGGTAAAAACGTTTGGGGGTAAAAATTTGCAAGCGGGATCGAAGCGCGACGCTCGTCGAATCGCCTCGCCCTTTCCTCGTAAAACGCAGCTATCCGACGAAAAATGAGGCTTGATTTCGCGAGGAAATCCTCTCGACGGTTTACATTTCATGGAATAGGCATGACGACGGAGGGAAGAATCGTTGCAACAAGGGGAACTTTCGTCGTCGCTAATTTCCCTGGCTCCGTCTTCGTTTCGGTCTGGCTTCTCTCCGCGCCGTTAATGCTCGTTATTCCGGGCTCCTCGTTTTTACATAATTAGAGGCCGATGTAAGAAGTCCGTTTTCCATTAAGCATTGTGATCAACGACTCCGCGTTTTTTACCCCGCTCGACGAATCGTTCACCTTCTGAATACGAAACGCGGCGCGCCCGTAATAAAGAACTACGTGCCGCGGCGACATTCGAACGAACGTTCCCACTCAAATTTTTTCAACCGGATGTAACAAGAAAGTTACATTAACGGGAACATTGTTCTCGAAAAGTGCAATTTATATTCCACCGTTGTTGTTCCACCCGCCGAAATGCGAGTTGTTCATTAATTAAGCGTCTTCCAGTTAATTACCTCGCAAGTTTTGCAAATCGCAGTAAACCACGATACAACGCGACGTAACGAGCCGCGTTAAATCCAAGACGCGAGCGGGATATCGTTAGCATAAGGCCATTACATTTTGAAACGTGGGCATTACCATTTTTTCTTCTCGTTTTTCACTCCTGCCCCCCTTTCCTCGGGCCGCCGCGAGTGGATCGCGAAACGCGAAACATAGTAGTGGCGGCGAATTCCAGAAATACCGCAGTTCGGCTCAGAGCGTGACGTTCCAGTTCATACTGGCACATTGCCACTGTGCTTTATACCGCT
This sequence comes from Ceratina japonica, assembly GCA_019453355.1. Taxonomy (NCBI): domain Eukaryota; kingdom Metazoa; phylum Arthropoda; class Insecta; order Hymenoptera; family Apidae; genus Ceratina; species Ceratina japonica. The sequence goes on along the minus strand of SMSR01008023.1, from coordinate 8,603 downwards.
CCCCGTCGAGTTACGACCACCGGAATTAACTATGCTCTCCCTCGACTTTTATTTCGAACGCGTTCGCGATATATTCATCAAACAAATTAGGAGTTTATTAAAAGAAATGTCGAATGTCCGGGGGCCGCGTCGTGTTCATCAAAAATAATCGACGTCGCGCTGCGACGTTTATTTGTTTACAATTAATTACGATCCAGTTTGTACCGCAGCAGCTATGGCTTCTGCCTTTGACAGGATTTGAGACGCGCCNAAAAGAAATGTCGAATGTCCGGGGGCCGCGTCGTGTTCATCAAAAATAATAATCGACGTCGCGCTGCGACGTTTATTTGTTTACAATTAATTACGATCCAGTTTGTACCGCAGCAGCTATGACTTCTGCCTTTGACAGGATTTGAGACGCGCGCGCGCGTTGTCAGAAATTTAATTAAAAAATTATATAAAGCCGAATATTATTGCGCGTATTGAATTTGGAAAATATCCATTGGCAAATACGAGAAAATTGGTGGCCACGCAGTAGACGCAAACAAATAAATCAGAATTCGTTGAAGCGCGTTTGGAATTTTATTATTTGTTAATAAAACACGGCCCGATATACCATGAGTGGTTTCCATATTTTTATCTATTACCGTTGTTCGTAAATATTTGACGATCCTCCTTTCCTATCAAACAAACGTATCGCTGCAATTCATTCGAATGATTTTTATCATTTTACACACGGAACGCGCTCATCTCCGATATTTCCATTTACCTCTCGTAAACGGGACGATATTATTTTCGAGCATCAACATTTGCCGATCCCCAGACAAAAGCGGAAGAGACGCGCGTCGAGTTAAGAGATAAACCAGGAGCCACTACTCTCCATCTTCAGTTACGCTTGTTCATTGCTTCGAACACTTTTTCTTCCCGACTAACGCGTCGTAACCTTCCTTCCGGGTATTATGTAATAGAGAGAGGGGCTGCGGGCAAACTTTGATGGAGAAGTTGGCGGCAAAAGAACGACTAGTTGTCAAAATCGTTTCCCCGGTCGGCCCCCCCCCGTCCCCCCTTAAAACGTTCTTTCCAACTGTCCCGACTGTCCGAACTACGTATGTACGAGACAACAAATAGAGCAAGAAATCGAGACAACCGTGAAAGCTTCGCTCCAAACACCTCCGCGTAAATATATAGAAATAAATAGACGAGGAGGATTTATTTGGAAAAATGGAAGGACAACGGTCGCGAGAATTCGAGAGCTCGCTCCGAGAGTGCGGCTGTTAAAAAATCGGCTTAAATAAGCGTACGGGTGACCTCGCCCACAGGTTATCGCGTACGCATCGGATAACACGAATCGCTTTCGTCAGTATATTTCATCGGATCATCGTTTCCATCCCGCGACACACAATTTTTTCCGCGTAATTGCACAGGGTTCCGCTCGACGCCCCCACACGCCCGATTATTTTATTCCCCCCCCGTAATGCCCCCGACGAGGGTTTGGAATAGAAATCCCGCGAACCGCTACTTCCTAGTCACGTTCGTTCCCGATCACGATCGCTTTTCACTCGTTCTGTCGTCATAACTGTTAACTGTTCGCCTCGCATAATCTGTCTAAATTATGTAACGACCAGTAACGAACGATTTAAGGATTATGAATCGCAACGTTTTATTATTATGACTGTGAGAAATTCACGCGAGGTAAAGAGATCTCGATAACGTTGGACCGAATACGATTGAATCAGAACGCGATTCTCGGCCACCGTAACGAATAACTATTATTTCGAGGAGAACGGGAGAGAAGAGAGAACGCGAACGAATAGATCGGTAGTATGTCAGTCGAACTTTCTTACCTCACAATAAACTAGGATTTGCTTAAGCCCCGCGCCGGTACATGACGTCGCGCAGGATACGAATCTTTCTCGCTGCGATACGAGTCGCTTTATCCCTGTCAATGGTTTATTTCATCTGTATCGAGCATATTTCCATCCTCGACGGAATCTAGTATCTCGAGGAGAAAACGAGGAATACGGCCGACGAATACGGGAAAGAAGAGATCTCGGAATCATACCGCGCGAGGGAATATTACTCAGAGAATTCGACAATTAATTCTCTTCTCATCTATCAATCAAATTCGATGATTCGATATACGACTAGTTTTTAGTCGACGAAGAACGAAATCAATTTTTCCTGTATGCAAAATTAAAAAATTTCTAATTACAGAATAGGTGTGTTTAAGTACGAATATAGGAAATAGGAGAGGTGAATATATTATACAACTGAAAATTTGTACTTCTAGTACGTGCTTCGTTCTGCAACGTATCCATTACTCGTAGCTAGGCGAAAAATTCGAAAAATCAGGGAAAGTACGTACTCGGCCTCACACGCTCGCCGAGATTGGCGGCTCGCCAAGAATATTTTAGAGAGGGAACTTCATGTTTCATTATACAATTCTGATAATTGGTTAACCGATGATTAAATGGTTCGAAGTACCTCGTCCCTCGGTCGGTTAACGTCGAACCCGGTGAATTCGGAAGGTTCGGGCATAAAATCGACGATAAACGACATAAAATTCGGAGGAACACCAAATCTATTATACAGTATATCTGTGCGGGGGATAAAAGAGAGCGAGCAGAAATAAACTGTTAGCAAACTGTAGCAAATCAAAGATTTCGTACGCGTTCGGTATATGAAACGTACGCCTGAGGATATTCGCAAACGTTCCTTGCCAATATTTTTATTGCGCAGGAACGTGTGGCCGGGTTAAACGATAAAACGATTGCATTCTCGTTCGGGTGGCGGGCGAACAATAAACTGGCCGAGGGGCCCTGACAAATGTGTATCAAGACGTTCATTAACATAAAACTCGGATCGATGCGGGCAGCGGGGATTTTCGCGTGGGGAGCTCGGAAGATAGATTTTCATGTTGAACCGACTAGAAGGCAATATGAAAAACCGTAGCACGAGGGTGTACGCTTGTACAAGACAGTATTACATCGCGACCCCGTTTCATTTATTTGCTCTCTGAATAGCGAACAGGCCGCGTACGCGCAGACACGCTTTCTCTACGTGTCCCTTTCGACCGTGTGCTTGTGCGTGCGTGCGTGCACGCTCCACCGTGCATTGTCTTTCTCCCGGATAAATCTTCAACGGATACGTTTGAATAACACTCGTGACAACACTCGCCCACGTAGCCACGCGGTTTTTCTATTCGCAATTTTTTCGGTTCGCAAATATTTTTAGTACCCCCGCACCCGCCAGGTAACAAGAATTTTTTTTTTTTTTTTTAACGAAACGTATGAAATACTGTCTGAGGTGTTGTGTTGTGTTGTGATGGCGCTTAAATTATTCTTGAATATCGTCAGACCGATCGACCAAGTCTCGTCTGTCCTTTCGCGAACAAAGATCGAAGGTGAATTTTCTCCGTCGTTGGGTCGTTGTGGTCTGTTCGGTCTTAAGACGTATAGGCAGAACCTTTACGACTAACACGAAAATAACGTCATGATAAAAACGCTCATTTCCTTTACACACGGTTTTTAAATCTCTCCGACGGTAATGTTCCGCATGATAATCGCGTCCCATTTCGAAGTGCGTACTCGTTCAATGCCAGGTTCGCTGATGGGCGATCCCGCAGAGAACATAAATTGCATCGGAATAAAGATTTTCTCTTGGCTACGCGTAACAAAGATGACTGATGCCTTTATAACTCTTGAAAATATTTTCATACTCAAAAACGCGGTCAACACTCTGGAATTGGCGCGCGACTTCTTTTAATAACACCGGGAAGACAAAGACGAAGCGATTGCTCGGCCCGGTGAACTTTTAATTGAAGTGATTCGGTGATTTTTATCTGACATTTAAATTTAAGAAACGTAAAAATAGATGAGTTCGGACTTGGTATGCATCTATTACTAAAAATCGTGGAACCTCAATTGAAAATCGAACAGACGGCAGGGAAATATCGAATTGCCGATTTTTCGAACTTTTCGAGCTTTTCGAGGAGTCGATTAGGCGAGGAGCGTTCTAACGATTGCAGCTTGTACGCAAGACGGTTAAAATTTTCACTTATCCTGCACCGTCTGCGTTGTCCCAAAGGACAAATTGGATGGCCCCGGCGAAAAGCTATGAAACGAGGGAGGTTCATCCAATTTGCAATGCACAGAAGCTGCATGTACTACGACCGCTCTCACGGCCGTGCACGGCCCCCCCTACGTCACGTCCTCGTAATACGCTCGTTTAAGAAAAATTAACGGTGTTTTCGTGTTCTCCGTAAAAATCTTATGACAACGAAACTTCAGAAATTACACCCGCGAGCTGCAATGATTTTTATACGCTCCCGGGGAACATTTCTATGCTGCTGCGACCGTAAATTATTCGACGACCGTGCATTCGCGTGTTTACCTACTCTCTGCGACGATTTCCAAGACATATATACATGCATATTTCCTTTTCGAGAAACGCCATTTCGACGCATTCTCTCATCAGACATTTATACGATAACTTTTTAGACTCGCCTGTAAAAATTGATATTTACATTTTCTCACAGAAGCTGCGAGGCGGAAGTTAACATCGATTAAAATCGTCATGCGACGCGCGAACGGGCTAACAGATTGCTTTACGCGACAGAGAAAGCACGAAGCGTATAATAAAATGTCTGAAGCGACTATACGTCTCGACTGGCATTCCTCATCGCGACTCCGTCTCCCCACTAATTTTATATGGAATTAAAAAGTCACAGGAGAGAAATACAAGTAGCTGACTCGTGAAACTTCAAAGATATTCAGGATTTTTTTTTTAATACGAATTAACGTTCCTCGTCCTCCGTCTAAAGGACGATTGGAGCAAAATCCCTTCGCGCTTCCAAGTCATACAAAATATACACCCTCGAATTTCCGAGGTCCGAGTTTCGGGCGGGCGTTGGTACGTCGGTCGGGACGTGCCTCTTCATATGTATACAAGATTTGTATATGCATTTGTTGGGAAATGTAATTCCCCGAAAGCAACGCATTACGATTCCATCAAGATGGACGAACTACGAAATAACTACAAGTTTAAGCAATCCAGAAATTGGACTCGGCGCCGAGGGGTAATTATTTGAATAACAAATTTTCAAGCAGGATTCGAAACGGGGACACGCCGTGGCGCGGCGCGGCGCACGGAAGCGTCAAGAGGCGTGGTATCTTCATCTAAAAAATATTCGCTTGTCATCGAGCTGGCCACGCTCCGAGTCGCGGATATTGCACGCGTTTCACGCGTGCATACAATCGCGCGGCCCGACAGAACGCACATACGTATACGTAGCGCGCGGCGCCCACTAAATATGTATGTACCCGGGTTGCATCCACGCACACGACGCGCGACCGCTCGCACACCTACGCGAAAAGGCCGAGCAGCTGACCTGGATACGTACGAAATGATGCATTACCAGTCGTACCGAGCATATTATGAATTTTTAGCTTTTATTAGAACAAGCTTCGCACATTATTTCCCAGCCGGTCTTTTGCCGCCGCCGCCGCCGCCGCCGCCGCGCCGTGTAATAAACGACGATGACATTTCATTTCTGCTCGATACTTAATAATGGATTACTGATCGTTACACCGATTCCATAAATTTGTAGAAAAGTTCTGCAGAACGGAACGTCGACAGTGAGGAATACACATATTGTTTTTAACATTTTTATCTAAACTCCATTATCTAAATTGATATTACTAGTAGTTATTTAACGATAAACTAATTCGAACTGTGTATATTGTTGGCGTATCAGTAGTTAGACTTGGGAGCATCCAGAGACAGGCTCAAGAGGCAAAAGCCGCATCGTAATCCTGACATTATCTGTATCCATTTACTGTTGCGCCGCACCGTCATATCGCTACTCTAACAATAATCTCAGGCTTCTCCCGGAGGCAAGTACGTGTGAACACGAACTTTTTGACAAAATACAGATAAATATTATTGGAGGCATTTGAAAAACTAAGAAATTCTAATTAGCGAGCGCAAAAAATGTGCAGTGAGTTTCACGGGGAGGTTCATTATCAAAGTTACGTTTATTTTTAAGCTTACACCGTGCGGCAAACGAAAAGTTTGAAACGAATTTAATTAACTCTGTACCCCTTTGAAGAGGCCGTGGAAACGGTTTGCGCCTCACTCGCGAAAAACACGCGACACAAACGCGAGTATTCGTAAATTCGTCATAACTCGAAGACAGGAGGAGGCTGCCGCCGCCTCCTCGCCGTTACAAAGAATCGGATCGCGTAACGCGTTACGACGGGAGCTTAACGATTTGCTAAATTGCTAGACGCTTCTCAACTTCGCCTGATTCCCGGTGAATATTGTTACGCCCTTTTGGCTCGCACCGTGACGCCATTACCCGCGGAACTCGGCTGTAATGATCCAAACCGTTGGCCAAATTTTTAACAAGTTTTAAGGGCTGTATCCTAAATGTAACCGGGTGGAAAAAATCCAGTTAGAGTCGCGGTTAAACTTGAAACTGGAATTGCGCTCTTCAAATTATCGTGCAAAAGTGCCGAGACCGCGGTTCTCCTTGATCTTTCGTTTTCGCCGTCGAATCCTTTAATTCTCGTCTCGTTATAGCTCGCGTTATCTATCATCGGGAATTCCAGTCGGAACGGAGAACTGCGTATCGCATGCCGAAACGCATTACCCCGAATCGTAGACCGAAGAACGGTTAGACGATGCCGTCCATAAATCGTCCGGAGGGGGACCGTAGATCGCGTCAATTTGAATAACAAGAATCACGCGTGACGTCTACCACCGACGCGACGCCGCGCCGCGCCGCTCCGGTACTTACGACTCGGCTGCTGCTTAAACGTTTCGATAACAGCGATGCCGGGATAGGTAGGTATGTGCTTCGAGCAGCGTGTTTGCCCGTGATTTCTGATCCGGCGTAACAGTCACGTCACGAACTGTCACTGTAACGGCAACTATATTCGCGCGCAGACATCCCGTTGACGGACCGGCTCTATAACTATGCCCACACACAGGGCCATCCCGGTCACCAAAGGCCGCCGATTGCCCGTGACAACTGTCACGTCGAAACATTTCCCTCGAAAACGCTGAACAGCCCGCGTTTAACACTTAATGACCAACATTCGAATCCGAAAAATTCCGACGAAAATACGAGTCCTCGTTTTTATAAATCCTCAACGTTTAATCCAATGCGTGTTTTATATTATATTACGTAAAACGTTTTGCGTAAGACCATTATCATATCAAATGTTGTAATAACCATTATAAAAAATGCAGTAGCAATTAGTGAGTCAATGATTGATATCGGTCGTTACATGAAATGTCATATGAATTTCTCATCTGATTTTGATGTATTATACTTTCGAACGTGAAAGGCCGAGCCAAAGTACGAACAGATATCCCCGTAAATGAAGCTGAAATTGCGTACGTGGTTTAAGAGACGCGTCGCTCTCTTTGAGGAATCGCCATAAAGAGAGGTCGCGCGTATCTCTGCTTATGAGTTTTATAGTTATGACAGGCGTTTCGCAGCGCGCTGTTTCACCCACGCTCTCAGCCAGCGGGAACGATACCGAAAATCTGATCGCACACTCGTGCTTTTATCATCCTTTATTGCTTCTTCCGCCGCGACTGATCGAACCGTCTTCAAATATACCTACGTCTCGCATCCGCCTAATGCATTTTCCGCGTATATCCCGCGCTTCTACCTTGCTGCTTCGCTCAAAAGCTGAGCGAGCACATGCTCGGTAAAATAACAATCCTCGTGGCAACACGAATTCACTGATGATCGGACAAAAAAAAAATCAGAAAAATTTCATAATATTTCAGATATTCCTGCGGATAAGAAGATTTTTGGACTAATACGACATCTATATAGGAAGCAAAGATATCTGTAGAATTGTCTCGCATATTCAATAAAATGTATGAATATTTCTTTTATTCTCATGTCTCGAGAGATGTTGCTCGACGCATCTAGGTCGGAACTTGTTTGCCGGAGGTAGTAATAATTTTTCGAAAAACTGTACGTTCGAAATGCGCGTTCGGATGCAACCGGCGGCGTCCCGGTAATATTGAATTTTCTCGACTCAGCGACAATTTCCAAGGCATAAGACACGCCCCGTACGTAAGACGGAGAGACTGTATAAACATCGGTCTGATATAGACGTGTATCTCCGCGTGTCTGTACACATACGTACACCTAAACCTAAACGTCTATAGTAAGTACACCTATGTACGAGCGAAGAAGCTGAGTCGTCCGATCCTCTCCCTACGCCCTACGAACCGACGGCGCTGCAACGACGACGACGCGACAGAGTCGTTGAACGAAGACGAAGGAGGACGAGGAACCAGGGGAACGCGCGAAGGAGAACGGAGGAGCGGGCTGAGGACTACTCTGTTTGCTAATTACTCGGCGTCGGCACATTTGCATCCACGTTCGCGCCAGCCTCCGACCGGCGCACCGGCGTTAACCTTCTCATTAAACGTAATTGTTTGCAATAATTTGATGCCACCTGTCCTACCCTCCCTCGCGCCACCCACCTTACAACCAGTCAACGCCTACACTAAACCTCTCTCCCTCTCTGCCCTGCTGACTGTTGCACTTCCCTCGCCTAACAGACTGTCTTCCCGCGTCAACCCCCTTTATACCT
>SMSR01008022.1:0-21084 GCA_019453355.1 Ceratina japonica | reverse complement strand
TTTACATATTACTGTTTGAAATGCCTTATAAGGGCAAATATTTACAATGCTAAATTGTTCTTCAGTTTATAATCTTTACAAATATATTTGTTTCATTTCAGTCTCTATATTTTTCGCATAGTATTCTCCGTATCTTTAAGTCAAAAAGCGTGACTCCCATAAGAGACAATGGTAACAACCTCGATTTTCATTCCTTCATTCTCACAAAAATGGCTTATAATAAATATTGAAAAAAATCAAGGGATTTTGTCATACTAAGAAGAAACAAACCTAGGAATTTTATTTCTTTCTGTGCATTTTTTTGTAACCACTGAACTTCCTTAAATTATTTACATAGAAAACAATGTTCTGTGGAGAGAAAAAAACGATGCGATTATTATGCCATGATTATGCGTACATATACAGAGTGGGCCAGTAGCTTTTAGAAATGGAATATTTTCGTCATTTTTGGAAATACGAAAAAGTTTTATCAACCAAGATTGTTTAATTTAATTAATACTATAACATTCTGTATATTTATTATATACATATATATGTTTGTTAGAAGAGTTATGAAGATTTCATAGTCGTAATTCTTCTATCTACACATATTCATATTGATACATATGAAACATTATAAATAGTATTCTTTAAAGTAACAATTTTGGTTAATAAAACTTTTTCGTATCTCCAAAAATAACGACAATATTCCATTTCTAAAAGATATTGATCCATCCTGTATATGTATAATCATCGCATGATCGAAATTTGACGAAAATGTGCACGAACATATGAATCATATTGCATGCGTTGGGCAGCGTAAACTATATGTAAATTTTAGCAGCATACCATCACTCAAATATGGTTAAAATATGTTCTAAACAGAATATCGTCAAGAGTGTACAAATACTTCTTATCCTAATTGAATCATTAGCTGTCCCAAAGGTGAGCACTCATGAAGCGCATAGTATTGCTGGACTTCGTGATGCACTAGTTTGCCGCAAATTTGCTAGATATTGTCTTGGTATCTGGGTTAGCGAGATCGAAGTTTGTCGTACAGATAAAAATCATTATTTTTAAATCGAGAAAATCGTTTTTAGGAACACAGCCCAAGTATACAAATGTTTTCCGTTACAATTCCAACACTCTGGCCCTCTCGCGAAACTATTATATTATAAGATAGCATAGCAAAATTATATTTTCCTTTCTTCATATTGAAATTCATTCTCATACGCAGATCAACTTAAATCATCCTAAACCTCGACTGATTTCGTATCTCCTAGTCAGACTTATGCAAGTACTGTCGTACGAATGATTTGCAACATAATGCTAAAACTTAGGGCTTTGCTACATCGAAGTATGATAAAATCTCATCCGCTTTTAAAAATCGGGCACGAGCTTTCGCTCGGACCTAATATTAGTAAAAATTTAAGGAAGCATCATGTAGCATTCTTGTACGTATGTAAATATAGTAAATGGTGTGAATTAAATTTAAAATAGTGCGTAATAATCAAATTCCCGCTCGAGACTCTATGAGGTATGACTCCAAAATCAATAATAAGAGTAATATAAATTTTGAATTGTATTTAACTAATCATGAAGTTGGAATTTTATTGGGTACTATTTTTGTTGAATGACGTTTCATTTGTGTATGTGCACGTGCGTGTGTAGATATGTACCTGGTCTAGATAATACAATACAGACTACCGATGTACGAATAACTCTATCCTCAAACGTCAACGTGGTTTATAAGTATAGAAATAAAATCCGTTGTTAAGTGAAGAATCTAGTTTGTGGATACTCAAATACTTTAAATAATGAAAATTTGCTTTCTACTTGCTACTCTGAGTTAAAATAACGATGAATTCCTCGTACGAGTTAGAATGAGATGAATAGGAGACGTTGATGCGTATACACCGGCTGCCTTTGAGAGTGTGTCTCGGATTCAAGACAGAAACTCACCTTGTTCATCGCGAAGACGTGCCCGAGGCTATTCGAGAGCCAGTGAACGGTGTTCAAGAATTTTCTACAGTGTACCTTCGTCGTTTATTGTCTAACGTAGCCTAAACCAAGCGTAACCATTGTCAACCACTGAAAAGACTTCTTCCTATCCTTTCTCTCTGCGCGTGCAATTTCACGCGCGAACGAGTTTACAATGTACGCACGTAAAAGTAGTAAGAATCGGAGCGAATCGCACGTCATGCACGTTCGCGCTCGCGTTCAACTCCCAGGGGGCTTCCAATCTTCCCAGTAGTCGATTGATCGCGAACTCGTTCTCTTCCTCAGAGACCCTTACCAAAGAAATTCCCATTGGAGATAAGCAGGTATTCCACAAATGTCTCCTTTGAGAAAGCATTTCTCTCACTGCGTTGCATATCAATTGCTATGGCTTTTATTTTCTAACGATAGGGAAAATATAGGAAGATAGGAAGAAAAGATAGAAAGAAAAGTAAATTGTGTTAATCGAACTAGAAAATCATAATTACAAACTGATAGAGATTAAAACGATGGGCGAAGAATAAAAGAGATATCATTTAAAAAATAAGAAAGATTTATCATTTCGTCTCAGAAAAAGCAAATTCTTCAAAAATGTACTTATACTTAATATGTGAATATGTAATGCAAAAATTTAATAAGACCGAGATCAGAATTAAAAATATGAGGGGAAACAAAATCGTTGAAGGATGAAGCAAATTATTATGAAGACAAGGAAATATCATTTCTAAGACAGATATCTTCACGTGAAAATGATTGTTGCCGATTCGACCTATGTCGATATACCGATATATATCATAGAACTCGGTCAACTCTGTGCAGTATTTATTCGCGGTTGTAAATGACGAACCGAGAAACTCTGTCGAATAGACGAGATGCCAGAATTGCAAGCGAACGAACTAATACGCAATGCCGCAATAAGGGTCGAGCATCCAGATACCGATACCAAATCCACGATGAGTTAGATAGTAACAAAAAAAATAAATATATTTAACTATTATAAAGAAATTTACAAAGAAATCGTACAAATAAAGCTATCCTAATTAATTTCGAAATTAAATGGTCGAAACAATCGGATCGGAACGTGGCTCGCAGCCACGTAAACAAAAAATCAAAATCGAACTCGAAGGTTGACCACGCGAAAACCGTCGACTATTAAATTAAATTGCTTGTAAGACTCTGTAAAACCTTGAAAAAAGATTCAAAGTAGAATATAGTTATTTCGAACAATCCGAATAATAATTGACCGCGTGGGCGCACAGATTATATAATATAACTCACGGCTCTCTCTCTCAAAAAACACCTTCCCCATGGACTACCAACGATGGAAGAGAGCGAAAGCCGGAGAAACGTTAGGTCTGTAAAGAAGAAGAAAGGTAGAGAGGGAGAAAAGAAAGGAGAGAAGGGGCACTCGCAGGTGAGAGACGCCCTCTTCTAATTATCGCGAATTTACAAATGATGTTACGTAATACAGGCCGTCCTCTCTCGCTTCCTTCTTCTCGTAGGACGAGAAAATGTGGGAGAACTTGACCGCAGCGAAGGATATTGACTAAGTTTTCCAAACAATGATATTTCCTTTTTGAAACACTTTCACGACCACAGACAGAATGTAAGCTGGTCCATTTAAGGATGTTCTGGAGATGTAGAAAAACGTCCAGAAATTCTTGAAACATTAAGAAAATATATATATTAATCAATCATGAGTATGATTAAATTTTGTACAAATTTTGTTTTTTAATGTGTTTTTTTTCAATACACTAGCATTTTTTTGCATATATTGGAAGAATCGATGGGGAAACTATCGATATGGTGGCGTGCTAATTAATATTCTTCGATGCGCATTACGACGTCTCCTTAGCATATAATCTTCACCTCACGTTATCAATCGACTGGTTCCGTCACGTACTAGCACGTGCTTTATACATGTGATAAATCTCAGTTTTATTCTGTCACATTAAACGTATATTATACACGAGTAGTGTTTACAAATACATTCGTCAATTGAAAAATTCGATCGAATCGGCAGAAGAAAGAAATTGTGAAATTCGAACAGTTATAAATTGAATTTCCTCTCGAGTAAATTCTCCCAGCGATTCAATTATGTACCGGGATTTAAGTCGGTTTTATTCCAAGCTGTAAATCTCGAAGAAATCTAAGAAAATCTCGTGAGAGCCAGTTCAGCGGACCTCGAAAGTCTCAGTTGACTGGCAAACTTTTTAACATGTGAAGGCGAATCGTAAATCGTGGTATGGCTACGTACTTTCATGAGTCACATAGATTTGTCCACTTGTCTTACGCACAGTTTCACTTTAAATATTCTAAAACGGTAAACTCTTCTAAATTCATGCAGAACTCATAATTGCACGAAACGTAATTGAACTCAAACGGTGCATAAGTACGTACAAGAAGCTGAGGATGGTTGTTACATTTTATTACAGACAAACAGCTGCAGAAAATATTATTTGGACGAGCCTAGTACTAACTACTGACTTCATAGAAAAGGACTCACAGAATATTGTCAATAACATTAAAAGTTAATTGAAATTATCTTCATAAATGATTTTGTTACAATATATCCCGATGCTTTGTTACCATAGTGTCTGGATCTCATTGTCACTACAATTAATTGTAAGTTTATTAATGAAAACTATCGACTTATCTAATTATGACAAAATATTAGTAGTTGTAAATAGGTTTATTTTATGCCTTTCAGCCTTAAAATGTGGGTTACAAGTGTTTGTCTGTCATCTATATTTTTTTTCTTCCTTTTTTCCAGTACTTTCCGCATCCACACTGTGCCCTCCTTGTTTCCTTTCAATATTCCTCTTACTTCTCTATTTACTCTTTCCATCTGCTTGCATTCTCTGATCATGTGATTTATTGTTAGAGTCTCTGGCTTCTCCTTAGATAGTCTACATGTTCTTTCATTCTCCTTCATCTAATACTTGTTATTCAATTCTTCATTCTCACATCTGAATCTTGCAATCATACTTTGATCTCTACCTTCGTAAGATTTACGTAGATATCTTGCCCCTTCACTGTCCCTAATTTTTCTGTAGTATTTATTACATTTGCTTTCTATTATTTTCTCGTATTGCCATTGTAATTGTTCCGCTCTATCTATTCGTGTCAGAACATCCTCATACTTTTTACCTTCTCTCCTTCCGGATTCCTTTATTGATATAATACGAATATCTTATTTTTTCACATTTCTNAAAGTTAATTGAAATTATCTTCATAAATGATTTTGTTACAATATATCCCGATGCTTTGTTACCATAGTGTCTGGATCTCATTGTCACTACAATTAATTGTAAGTTTATTAATGAAAACTATCGACTTATCTAATTATGACAAAATATTAGTAGTTGTAAATAGGTTTATTTTATGCCTTTCAGCCTTAAAATGTGGGTTACAAGTGTTTGTCTGTCATCTATATTTTTTTTCTTCCTTTTTTCCAGTACTTTCCGCATCCACACTGTGCCCTCCTTGTTTCCTTTCAATATTCCTCTTACTTCTCTATTTACTCTTTCCATCTGCTTGCATTCTCTGATCATGTGATTTATTGTTAGAGTCTCTGGCTTCTCCTTAGATAGTCTACATGTTCTTTCATTCTCCTTCATCTAATACTTGTTATTCAATTCTTCATTCTCACATCTGAATCTTGCAATCATACTTTGATCTCTACCTTCGTAAGATTTACGTAGATATCTTGCCCCTTCACTGTCCCTAATTTTTCTGTAGTATTTATTACATTTGCTTTCTATTATTTTCTCGTATTGCCATTGTAATTGTTCCGCTCTATCTATTCGTGTCAGAACATCCTCATACTTTTTACCTTCTCTCCTTCCGGATTCCTTTATTGATATAATACGAATATCTTATTTTTTCACATTTCTACTTGGTCTTTTCTTGTTTCCTATCTATCTCTTTCCAACTTTTCCTTCAAATTGCGTTGCTGCTCTGACTTTTTGTTTTCTCCTCGTATCTTATTGCTCTTCCTCCTGCTTCTATTCTAATTTTATCCGTTTTTGTTTCTTCTAATATAAGGTATCCAGGTGTATTAAAATCTAGTCCTAGGGTATATCGTATATATTTCTCTTGCAGCTTTTTTAATTTCTCCGCCTTCATTCATCCCCATATTTCTGCAGCGTACAATAAAATACTTTTGACGAGGCTGTTAAATATTATGTTTCGTCCCTCGTAGTCGTTCCTGAATTTTCTCTGGCCGATTCCCCATACTTGGGCCACTACTATTCTACCTTTTCCCGTTGTTTCCCTTATACGTGTATCACTGCTTCTATTTTTTTTCGGAAATGATACCCTAGGTATTTAAATTCCCTTACTACTTCTAATTTTTTACCTTGGTATTCCTATTCTCCATTCTTTTTCTTCCCTCTCCCTTTATGGAATATGAAAATTTTGGTTTTAACCGTATTCAGCTGTAGTTCTTTGTCATCGAAAAATTTAGAAACTCTTTTGATCATATCTTTCAGATCACGAAGGTCTTTCGCTAGTAACGCAATGTCATCCGCATGTAATAATTATGACAATATTGTATTTAGTTTTTAGGATCAGTGGTTATTACAAGCGTTACACAGTTTTAACCATAAAACCAAATTGATGAATATTTATGGGAAAACGTATTAGAAATGTCATTTAGTGTAACATTGTGCAACAGCATTTAAATGATCATGAATTTTAATCGCTTGGATCGAACACATCTTGATTGATAATTCCAATATTCTAGATAATTATCTCGACAATGGGGTCTGAGATACTACAGAAATAAAATACATGATCGTTGTCATTATGGGAAATAAGAAAGTCCTGATTGCATGGAAAAAATTCGTAAAAAGAAGCTATGAGATTCAAAGGAAAGAGATGGAAAGAATTAGAAGAAAAGAGAGAAGGGCAGGAATTAGATGATTTTACGTTTATCTGTTAGAACTATAATAATAGAAAATAAGGAATATTTAAATAAAGGCGCTCCATCCTTGGCCTGAAAAATAGAGACGCCGTACTTGAATGGTGAATAACTAAGGCGTCTAGTGCAGCTGGTAGTTGAGGAAAGAAAGAAAAATGGCTTTGTAGATTTGGTAGATACTAGAGCAGTCAGTACATTTTTCAACTCAGAGTATACATACTACAGTATAATAAATTTGTTGGATTTTTTCTTTGTTCCTTTGATAAGTTTTAAACTTCGTAATACTGCGTAAGTATCACAAGAAAAGATAAAGTAGAGATACTAGAATAGAATATACTAGCTATTAAAATTAATCAACTTTAGGTGAACTTATCCGAAAAAAAAAAGAGAAATCTCTCGCTTTTGAAAGTAAAGTGCTCAGGTTGAACGATAATAAGGTATTAGTGAAACGTGAAGTATGTATCTTCAAAGAATGAAAAGTTTGTTGCAGTGAGGGGAGCAACAAAAAGGGTTAGAGCGGGAGGAAGACGATGGAGGGAGCAAACGCGCGACAGCCGCGATGGGAATCAGTACAAACGACGGACAAAGGGTACAGAGTTCGGCCATAAAGTGGCGAGTGAAAACGTTTGTCGAGGCACGTACGACTCCATTCGCTGCCGGACGAAAAACCGATAACAACGCCATCCGTTCCTCCCTCCCGTAGAAGCTGAAAGACTAACAGAAATTGAGGCAACTGCTTCATGGGCTGATGGGTAAAAGGTATTTGAAAATATCTTTCGTCAACGTCGAATAGGTGGCAAGAAAGGGAATTTTCTCAGAGACTTCATAACTCAACAGTTATTTCACATTATAGTCAAAATATATTTTCTGATCTTTAAAATCAGAGTTACCACATTCTTGGTTCGTAGCTCATTTTTCAAGGTATCTATATGGTAAAAGTATCTAGGCTTTATTCATTATGATATTTTATCAGTAGCATATGAAAACATAAAAGTCATCATAAGTCAAAAAATGATATGTATAAAAGGTATTGCAAGATTAATCAACTATCAATACACTATTAATAAAATAAGGATATTTGCTGAATTACGCTGGAACATGTTTTAGATCCGTGAACGACGATTAGATCTTCTATTATAGGAGATTTGTAGCTTGAAGTACTTTTCTAATTACACGTGTCGTATATGGCGGAGTCTTGATACACAGCGTAACATGTTTTGCTACAGGATATTAAATGGGACAATTTGTCAAGCCGAGACTCGGCATTCCCACAAATCCTTTAGAACTTTATCTCCTTATTACCATTTGAATTATCCCGCTGCAAAGACGATCGTCGTAGTTAACTAGTTAGAACAGGAGGTGTTTGGAGCCAGATGTAGGTAACACAATTTAAGTTGTTCCACGGTATCTTATTAACACCTCGTCGCAGTAATTACTAAAATGTGGACGTTTATGACTTTGCTGAGAAATTTTGATACGTAAACAGAATGCAGAACAACATGTGAGCAAGTTATTCAATGAAAATGTTTCGGGAAAAGTATGAAATATTACGTTAGAAAAAAAGTAATCTATTATTTTTACGTGAACTTCAAGACTGTATTGAGCTTCATTTTTAATTCAGTTTTGTGCATATGGTTTAAAACTGTTTTATGTTCGAACTTCAACTATACTTCTGTGATTTGATCGACATTTTCGACGACGGGCCTACCTGTACGAGGTGCATCTTTGACAAAAAATATTTGAAAAAATAGCTAAAGGTATCGACAAAACCAAAATTGCGCGTAATTGGCTGTTACTGTATCGGGACCACAAACACCATTCATAATTTTAGCCGTCAGGCTTGGATTTTCGCTTTTATCAAAGAAAAAACTGTAAAATGTACCGAATTTTTTCTTTGTTGACTCCCATTTTTAACACCTTGTAACTCACAACTGAATGGACCAATTGAAAAACAGCAAAAGAATTTTTTTGGTACGAAATGTTACCTTTTCCACAAGCATAAATCTGAAATTGTTTGATCGATACTTTACGAGACATGTACTGGAAAAATAATGGATTTCTTTTTCCCCAGCCTAATATAATACTTAAAAAATGAAACAATTTTTAATTACACTCGACAATATGAAAACTACCCAAAGTTACAATTTGTGTTCTAAGGAACCCAGTAAATAGTCGATGTTCTCCTTATTTGTTTGAAAATAAAATCTTAGTGTGAACAGATACGAAGCAATTATCTAGGATTAATTAAAGAATCATTAAAGATCGAGGTTTGATCCAGATTACTCTTTGAGTAAGTACAGTCCACCATATAATTTTCATGTCCTTGATTTCGCCCAGAACAATTAACTAATCCTTGGTTTATTTTGATTTGCTTTCACAATGCAACCGAGTAACGAAAATCAAGGCCTCTGTATTTAAATTCGAATGCGAATATCTTTTGTGTAGAATTTGGGAAGGACCTCCTTGCAGGTCGACAATAAATTTTGTTTGATATCTCCAAGTGGAATTCGATTATGTCTTTCTAATTTGGGTACCCCCGTTCTCCTAAATCTTCTACCAATTATTATTGTTGTAGTATTATACATATAGGGTAAAAGTGTACCAATTACTGCGGTTGCCCCAAATACTGCGGATTTTTATTAAAATCATTAATTATGAACTTTTTAGATTTATTAGACGAAATAAAAGAAATCCTTTAATTATTTTATTATTTGATAACAATAATTTAAGCAAGATAAATGGCAATAATGAAATTTATAATTACTTTAAAATATTTGAAAGTCAAGTAGTTCACGAAAATGTCAATTTTGGAGTAATTTTCGTTGACGTCTCACAAACGTCTCTTTCAAAACTGCATTTGTTTTCAATAATATTAATAAATAATATGTTTTATTGTAACAAGCAATCGAAATATGCATTGTTTAATTAGAAAAATGCCAAAGTATGTTAATTTAATGTATATCTTTCATTTATTAGTGCTCGCAGTATTACACACAGTATTTTCCACGGACGCCTATTACTGCGAACACGCGAACTGTAAAGCATAACCTTGTAGAGTAGGTTTAGTCGGTTCGAAGGCATACCTATTTGATTGTTGTTGAGAGTGGATTAAAGTGTTCAAGAAGTTCAATAAAAAAAGAAAAAAAAGTAATTTAAATAACACTTATGTATTTCGTATAATATTTTATTAAAAAATATGTAATAAAAAGTGATGAAATTATTTCGGTATCCTCAGTATTTGGCTCGCAGTAATTAGGATTCCCGCAGTATTTGACTATTCGCATATTCGCAGTAATACCTGTATTTCATCACCTTATAAAAATGATTTGTTTAATTTAACGTATACGTCTTCTTGAGATATAATTGTTTTTTTCCACATGTATGACATAATAAAACTTGTTCAAAAAATAATTTAACTTGAATCTTGTATTCAAATAGCTGATTTTCGCGTTGAAAGTTACGTTGCATCAGAATTCGCAGTAATTAGCAGATTTACCCTACAGGGTGTTCAAAAAAAAGCATTAAATATTTATATGGTGTATAGGGCACACTGTACTGAGTAAAACAGCTTTAGTAAACATAGGTCCAAAGGTCAACCGTTTCTGAGATATAAACATTCTTGTTTGAAAAATATTATTAAATTTATTAATATTAATAATATTATTAAATATTTTTAATATAGTATTATTGATATTAAAATAATAATAAGTTTTTATTAAAGTAATATTAAAATAATTGAAATTTTGTTTGAAGAACTACGTAACCGAATCCACCATACTTGTCAAATAATTCGACAGAAATGTGGGATTTCAATTATTTTCATAGTATTTTAATAACAAATTATTATTTTAGTATTATTTTCATATAAATAATATTAAGAATATTTAATAATATTAATAACAATAATAAATTTGCTAATAAATTATTAATAATATTAATAAAATTTTTCAAACAAAAGTGTTTATATCTCAGAAACGGTTGACCTTTGGACATATGTTTACTGAAGCTCTTTTACTCAGTACAGTGTGCCCTATACACCATATAAATATTGAATGCCTTTTTTTGAACACCCTGTACAATACTCACGTAACTGTGAATAAATCGTTGTAAAAAAATCGTTTTACAAACGTCGACCAAATCCGAATGTACCGGGTTAATAGAACCCGCTCAACTTTAAAATCGTATAAAAAAAGTATCGTACAAAGATAGATCAGGTGAATACAGTTTTTCCGATCATTTATCATCCTACAACGAACGTACATGATGACAATGTGAATTTTATATTTTTACTGTACTATACAGTCTTGGAAAATGAATTTTGGTTTAACGAAATATTGGAATATATCTATTGAATGAGCACTATCCTAAATATATTGGCAATTTCATTTAATTAATCAACAGATAATTGTTCATCTTAAATGTCAATTCTTATTGACTGTATGTGATAGTATAGTGTTGGTAATGTGAAATGAAAATGTATATGTATTATTTTGTTTTTGATTGCCTAATCAGATGTTTAGTTTACGGATAGCGCCGCCTGGAAACTGGAAATTGGATTGCCCCTGATCTCTTTATATTATTGTGGATATTCGTTTTCGGGGTCACTCTCTATCGAGCATTGTTCAGAGATATGTAGTCGTATGTTTATAGAAAGTTAATAGAGTGAATTTAAAGAGTAACGGTTTTAACATATAGTACTTTTCTATATTTGTTCTTATTACATAAAATATTATATATAATTACATGTAATATTATATTACATAAAATATTATATGGCATAATATAGAGCGGATTTATGGCGCGTTCTCACATGGTCGCAGGAACTCGGCGATCATTGCGATCGATGCCCGGATCGATTGCACCAATTATGACGCAACACGACGTTGCACACTATGCGCAATTGACATCTTTGCGCAGGAAGAAGCAGAAGTAAAAGAAGGCTCAGTTTCTTTCTCGCGCACTCACACCACCTTAATCCGCAGCCATCATTTATGCAAATCTCGAACAATATTAATCATTGTATGGAATAATTAAATGTTCTCCAACAATTATTATATGAAATATTGTATTAACTTTTATTGTGATATTTATAGTCTGCAGTGTACGATGCAAAATGAATTAAACTGTTGGAAAGAAGAGCGAGTGGAATAAGTGGATGAAAATCGGCGGATGTTTTAGACGCGTCTAACGAAAAGAAACGAGGCTGGAAATGTCGATCATCCGTGGTAGGGAGTAGAAAAGTTTTGGGCGAGCCGTGAAACTCAACCCGACTAGTGTAAGGAATTGAGTAAACTTGCGCCGGCAGACAGGCGTCGGGCTATTAATAAAAAATGAACAAACTCTTGGACGGAAGGGACTCGGCGAAAAGTTTGACCCTATGGGGTAGAAGTTAACCGCGGTCAACGTCGACCACTTATCTTCGAAATTATTGGAAAACCGCAGGGAAGTTCGATGCAGTGTGCCTCTTGGGAGGAGGAGGTGGCTGGATTCGGAGTGAAATCTTCTGAAAATGGGTCAGCTTAGTTTGTTTTGTTTCTGTTTCGGATGTTCGAGTGTTTGGTCAGTGAATTATGGAATGGAATTTGTATGTGAATCATCGAGTGAACTTGAAATTACACTAGAATATCAATTATCTATACTGATTAGAAAAGGAATTCTTACAGATAGTCGATCTGAAAAGATTAACTCCTTCGTTCTTGTCACATGTTTTACGAACGAGACACAGTGGAAGTATAAGCAGGCCGTAGTCCCAATTAGAATTATTGCAAGACAGTTGTACACCAAGGTCCCACTGTGTTGTATTTTTGGAATTGTTATGCAATCTAGAATGAGTTCTGGAATATATTAGTATTTTTAAGCGTCTGACGAACATCTTTTAGACGGGTGAAAAGTCTTTTCTATTATGATCTGTTTGTTTTATAGCAAATTTCTTAATAATAATCTTGGTATTATATAAATAGAAAAAATTTGCTCGCATGTTAGCAAAAATCTGAGAAATGTTTTAAGCATTTACACACATACAAATTAAAAGTCATCTTCTTAAACTTATGACAGCTACTGTACCTTTAATGTAGAACTAATGTTTAATCTATATCGACGTGTTAGTTTCGTGAAGAATTAAGCAGAACGTAGTACAGAGACGAATCGACTAAAATTCCTTCTTCTCCTCTTTCTAACATAATCGGTTAATAAAGAAAATATAAAAACACACACACACACACAGTTTCTAACTTATACTAAAAGAAATCAACCAATTTTCTATCTACACACCGTCAAATATCATGTAAAATTAAAAGTGTGTCGAAAAGTTTTCAAATTTGGAGGAAAACGAATTTTAGTAGAAATATTCGTTATTTTCGAAAAGTGGGAAAAAAGAACGAGCACTAATTTGAAATTCAATTCAGTCGGAATGTTCATGCACAAATTTAAATTCGGGAAGGCAGTCGATCGATCGGTCGGTCGAATTCGATTGAAGACTAATTCTGCTGACCCGGAGCCGATTATTACCGAACGAGTAAGCCCGTTTTGCGGCGCTCGTCCTGCGGTTTTAATATTATTTCACTTTTTTTTTTCCATTCTGCAACGAAATGCATTTTTTCCTCCAATTTCGATGGCCCGCACGAATGGTTGGGGTAGATTCGTACGGGATGATCGCACGTTGGTTTTCCATTTTGCATTTTATGTTCTTCCGTTTCTCGTTCCGCACCGATTTTCTCGTTGTTAAATTACAGATAACGCACGCTCTTGAACAAACGCAGTCTACAGGGTGTCCCAAAAATCATAGTAGAACCAGTTAAATTTTACATAAAAAAATATGTTCAAAGAGAAGAATAACATTGTTTCATTTAAAATTTTGTTTTCGAGACAAATAGATTTGAAATCCAGTTATTTTGTATCCAATAACTATGTAAAATCGAGTTACGTTAGTATTATATTTACTCTCATGTTTGTAACGATTATTTTTCTTATAAAAACTCGTGTTATAACGGTCCTTTTTTAACGTCATAAAAAGGAACTGATTTGTCATTAAGTTGTGTTTGCGAAGTCTAAAGTTTTATTATATAATATTCAATAAATGCTTGAAAAGAACACTGTGAGGCAACAACAAATTATTCACCTTTATGCTTTCCTTAATTCTAAGCAACTTTTATTTCAACNTGTTATGCAATCTAGAATGAGTTCTGGAATATATTAGTATTTTTAAGCGTCTGACGAACATCTTTTAGACGGGTGAAAAGTCTTTTCTATTATGATCTGTTTGTTTTATAGCAAATTTCTTAATAATAATCTTGGTATTATATAAATAGAAAAAATTTGCTCGCATGTTAGCAAAAATCTGAGAAATGTTTTAAGCATTTACACACATACAAATTAAAAGTCATCTTCTTAAACTTATGACAGCTACTGTACCTTTAATGTAGAACTAATGTTTAATCTATATCGACGTGTTAGTTTCGTGAAGAATTAAGCAGAACGTAGTACAGAGACGAATCGACTAAAATTCCTTCTTCTCCTCTTTCTAACATAATCGGTTAATAAAGAAAATATAAAAACACACACACACACACAGTTTCTAACTTATACTAAAAGAAATCAACCAATTTTCTATCTACACACCGTCAAATATCATGTAAAATTAAAAGTGTGTCGAAAAGTTTTCAAATTTGGAGGAAAACGAATTTTAGTAGAAATATTCGTTATTTTCGAAAAGTGGGAAAAAAGAACGAGCACTAATTTGAAATTCAATTCAGTCGGAATGTTCATGCACAAATTTAAATTCGGGAAGGCAGTCGATCGATCGGTCGGTCGAATTCGATTGAAGACTAATTCTGCTGACCCGGAGCCGATTATTACCGAACGAGTAAGCCCGTTTTGCGGCGCTCGTCCTGCGGTTTTAATATTATTTCACTTTTTTTTTTCCATTCTGCAACGAAATGCATTTTTTCCTCCAATTTCGATGGCCCGCACGAATGGTTGGGGTAGATTCGTACGGGATGATCGCACGTTGGTTTTCCATTTTGCATTTTATGTTCTTCCGTTTCTCGTTCCGCACCGATTTTCTCGTTGTTAAATTACAGATAACGCACGCTCTTGAACAAACGCAGTCTACAGGGTGTCCCAAAAATCATAGTAGAACCAGTTAAATTTTACATAAAAAAATATGTTCAAAGAGAAGAATAACATTGTTTCATTTAAAATTTTGTTTTCGAGACAAATAGATTTGAAATCCAGTTATTTTGTATCCAATAACTATGTAAAATCGAGTTACGTTAGTATTATATTTACTCTCATGTTTGTAACGATTATTTTTCTTATAAAAACTCGTGTTATAACGGTCCTTTTTTAACGTCATAAAAAGGAACTGATTTGTCATTAAGTTGTGTTTGCGAAGTCTAAAGTTTTATTATATAATATTCAATAAATGCTTGAAAAGAACACTGTGAGGCAACAACAAATTATTCACCTTTATGCTTTCCTTAATTCTAAGCAACTTTTATTTCAACATTTTTTCGGCACAACAAATAGTTCTGCAAATTCAAATGAAACAACTAATTCGCCATGTAATACAACAGATATTTTATAAAGTAATTATTATGATCAATACCGTATATCAATAAGTACGAGCAGTTTTTAAGTTGTATAATTGATAAGTATTCAAAAATTATTTTAAAAGTCTGATACTTTAATAACATAATAATATTATTACAGCGTTACTACATATAGTGACTTCCATTAATATTCGGACACACTTCGAAACAGAATAACATTTTTAGTATTGGATCAAACAACACTATCTTCTGTGGAAGTTCAGAAAGCTTAATTTATTATAGAATGTCTAACAAACAATTGAAAAAAATTGGGATTCATTCAAATTGCGAAGAAAATAGTAAAGAACATGTTTTTTTAACTTTTTTATTAGGTGTTAGAGTTAAATCAGAGCTTGCACAGCGACGCACATATTTAAGCAAAAGATAAACTTTAATATGTAATAGAACAGAATACGTATATTAATTAGTTATATAAAATATATATATATTAAGTACATTAGGATATTAAAAAGAACAAAATGAACAAAGCAAGCACATAATGGCGCGTCATACAGCGTAAAAGTCCAGACAGACGAATGAAGAAAAACCTAATTACTTTTTAGTAACTTACAGAAATAATAGAAACCATATTCGTACCTATCCGTGATATAAACATTAGAAACCTAACTTTCTATACGTACAAACAGTAAAATAAAATACGTCTTAATGAACAACAAATCAACAACAACTTGTTTTTACTTTAACATTACGGTCTGTAACAAAAATTGGAAGTGTCTCGTTTGCAGATCTAAGTAAATTATATGCGTGTACAAAGTTGTATCAAAATGGATCGAGAAATTTAAAAAATCGCAGTTTCTCACGACTTTCAATATACTCGTGAGATAAATTGAAGAATTTTTGTATGGTTCGATATGTTTAACTCTTTTATGATTTCACGGGTTTTCATGAAACTTTACACATTCATCTAACACATTTAGATTTACAAACGAGACGTTTGAAATTTTTACTAGTCTCCAATAAAAAAAGTTAAACATTATGATCATTTATTTTTCCTTCGAGATTTTGACGGAGAGTAATTTATTTTAATTGTTTGTTACACACTATATAGTAACTTATTTTTTTCGTCTTCAAATGTGTCCGGATATTAATAGGAGTCACTGTAATATTGATTTAATCAGAAAACTTGTTTTACTGTTACTCCATCATTCTCTTTTAGGATATGAATAACGTATGGGCGATATACTTAAACGCTGCTAGCATGTTGGATTTATTATTATAGATTCCTATTACTATTAAATAGGTCCCTGTAAAATTTTAAATCAATTCATGTATTTTGAAAAATTATAGTGATTTAAAATTTGGATTTACTCTTATATTGTAATCAGCAATGACCCAAGAAAAATTTCACTTTGATCTCAAAAATAACACAGAAAAACCGGTGACAAACTCTTGAAAAAAGTTTATATCGAATCGTCAGTGTTTTATGAACAAATTTCTAAAAAACTAATCGTCATTCAAGGACTTTAAAGAAAGTTATTGATTAAAATAAAATAAAAAAAATTATAAATTCATCGAACAGAGAACGGGAACGTGGGACCACTGTCATTAACATGTATACCGATATAACATATAGACATAACTGAGGTACGCGTATATGCGTGATCATATGTATAGGTTACATACACAGGTACAGCTTGGAACAATGAAGCTTAGCCAGACCTTGCGTACGGGTGCGTCTCCTAACTGGACACATTGACATTTCAATATGTATGCATATAACGAAATTTCAATGTGTCCCCCTAGGGGACGCACACCACCGTAGACGGTGGCTAAACTTCACTGTCTCAACCTATACATACACTTTTGGGATTGACTGCCTAGCCAATACATCCTTAAAAGCACATCGAATAATTGTAACTCTCCGGTATCAAATAAAAATTGCAAAACGAATTCCCTTTATCTTTATTGCATAAATTTCATTTAATTTAAATTTATTTTGCCACCGACTAAATATATTTCATTATTTTTAACGTACCTTTGAAGCCGATTATTTTATTATTTTAAAAGCTAGTTTATTATTTTGCAATTGTGTCTTCAGTAGAGTGGAGAATAATAGGCACGAATTGGCTGTAATTGAAAAGATCAGGACACAAACAACAAGCGAAGTTGTTAGTTAATTCGCTGCAACAAACGGTCATATCGTGAGCCATTTGTGACTGTTTGTTGTGTCACCGGAAAGAAATTAAATTCTCCCAAATATTTACTGTAATTTCCATTTATACACTCAGAGCAACAAAGAATCAACTGACCTGTTGTCATATTGATCTGTATTTGATCTGTTTATTTATCGACTGAAAACGTTAAAAAACCATGAACGATATTTTTTATGTAACATAATTGTGTGACTTGAAGACTTTTTTGCCTTATTGCTAAAGCGTCATATTTATTGCTATTAGTCACGATTTAGTTTGCGATATAAATCTGTATCCCTAGCTATACTTCACGTAAATGTCGAATATGTCACCTTAAGGGTGACCTTTAAAATGACCGTTTGTTGACCCAACTGTTTACGGTTGCTCCGACTGTTTACTGCTCAGAACAATTAAAAAATTCAAATGAACAATTAAAAAATAAGAAATTGAGCAATAACGTCCCCAACAGCACAGAATATTCCAGCAACGTTGGTGCAACGCGGACACATTGCCAATTTCGCTGCAACATTGCAGCAACATTGCATTGTAATGGAATCCTACGTTGCGGTACAATATTTCAGCAACATGGCTGCAACGTTGCAGTAACGTTTCTTTGTTACATTGATGATATTATTGGAAAAATAATTATAATATAATTAATCATAAATAATTATAACTTTACTCCTTTGTTGCATAATGTACTATTACATCAAGAGACGAAGCCTCTTATCTCAACTCCAAGTTATTTACATTATACATCAGTGCTTCATTCAAGTGTAACATCATGTCGTATTGGCATTACATAACACTGAGATATTGAGTCCCTAATTTTGTACATTTTTTTTTTGAACAAATTCACTTTCCATCGAAAAACTTCTTAAATATTCAACACTCTGGTGAGAGCAGTCAATTATATACTTCCGAAATAATTTCGTACTTTGACCCAACAAAAAATATATTTCTATGTTAACTATATTCATTTTTTTCTATGGTTATTATAATATCACATCTCAGAAATACACAATTATTTTTGAAATCTTCGCAATTTATGTTTAGTAAACTGGTCTGCAGTATTCCATATTGAGTTAACTCGATGTTTCCTACATCGGCAGTCAATGGAACATCAAAATGTTGGTTTGGGAGAACAAATTTATTTGATATAAAAAGATTTTCGAAACTCATGAATTACTTTCGCTCACCATACTTTCGTGCCAACTGCATTTTTCTATTTAAAGATATTTTTTTCGCACCCTTATTTTTAATATTATATCTTCAAATGTGTGCATTTAGCGTAGTCAATTTACTACAGAGATGGTACAGATTATTCATTAAAAATCAATTCTCTGGATTTCAAAAGAGGACCGTCTGTGTGTTAAGTAAACGATACGAATTACAATGAAACTAAAATTAAATAGCAATTTTTAAATTGATCTTACGTTGCAAATTCAAAGGATATTATGATTAGGGTACTTATATCATACTTTTACTCCTGAACATCCGAAATAAGTAAGTAATCATGAGCAAGAGTTACAGTACTTTAACAGGTCATCACATTAAAAAAATCGGAGCTGCAGAAGAGTTAGACTCAACGTGAGATGAATATTATGTCCGCAGTATCACTATCCACGATACCCACGCTCTATTCAGCATTATACGATTGAATAAAGTAATTAAATTCAATATTTGGTTATAATATTTCATGATATATTGACTTCAAGGTTCAACAATTCAAATCCTCTAAGTGACAAACATTTTTTTTCAATCTCTTAACTTCATTTCAATTTCATTAATTATTAATTAAAGCACAGTCCAATTAATTTTGTATTTCTATATTAATTTTACTATACATTAAACGAAACTGAGAAGTTGTCTAAATATTGCCATGCAACATCGCAGCAATATTGCCTGCAATATTAAATAACGAGGACGTAGAGACAATGTGGAAATCTCGCAGTAATATTGTTTGCAATATTCCGATCTTGCAGTGCAATATTCTTGCAACGTTGCTGTAATATTCAGTGCTGTTAGGGGTAAGAATCAACTTTTTTACTTGCATAATATTTGATAAGTTAAATGTGTTTTATAACTTATATTACATCATGGAATCATGAACAACAATGTTAAGAAATATTAAAAAGGCTTTTCTTGTACTTATTTTATATGTTTATTACGTTAAAATTATAAAATAATAGAAGTAAAAACTAGTACGTTAGTCAGAAATGTGACATTTACCTCACCTTTTTAGAAATAGAATAGTTAAACCTGGCGTACTCTAATCATGATTTAACCATAATGTGCTGACATTTATTAGTAATATGAACGTTAAAAAATTGTAAGATGCACGTATGTGTGCGTAAGATGTATGAATGTGTGTATGTGCGTATGAGACGATGCGCGGAGGGTATGAGTTACGTTACGTTACGTATTGTTTTATGAGTCAGACACGTTAGAACACGTTTCCATCCTGTCCAGTTAAATAAAAATCAGTTATTACAATAATAAACTCAATTAATTTGTTCTGTTAATTAATTATTATTATTAAATCCTCTCATAAAATAGAGGAAAATTGTAGTTACAATGCCTTTGTTTATGAACGATTTTTTATGGAAGAAAGTCTGAATAAAATTAAAGCCAGAGGATGCCAGATTTAATTTTCTGGTTTTCAAAATGGTATCAAAAATTTTCAGACAATTCAAAAATCTTCTTCTACATACTATACTGAGGAAATGTAAAATCCCTTTAAGCCAAGGTTTAAGAACGAAGGGATAAGAAACAGGAAGAGAACCGTATTTCACAGTTTAAAAAGTCGGCTACAATTGTTCGGTTAAAAATTACGTCCGATTTGATCCCCGGTCTTAATTTTCCTCCTGCCTCCGGAGACGGTTACAATGAAAGAAACTGCGTCACACTCGCACACAGTGTGCGACGCTGGATGACAGAAGGTTTACAATAATCTGAACGGAGAATCTAGATTACAGCAATGAAAGGGGAAGGGGGAAAGCGAGGGATTGTTGGCTGGTTCCATTTTCTATTGTTCGTATCGTTCTGGGTCTGGGTGAACGCGCTGAGATCGCACGTTTCTTCTTACATCGTACAACCTTCAGCAGGAAACTTTTATAACGAGCTTGCGTTACGGCTGCGAAGAAAGCATGACGATAAAAGAGCTGTTAAGCTTTCAGGAAGAAGAGAGACAATGGTCACTAGGAAAAGATTTAGGAGAAACAGTAGAAATCCGATTTTAGAATGGGACAGCTCGGCTCGCGAATGGGAACCATCGCTTTTATGCAATGGAGCGCAAAAAAATGTGTTCCTATCTCCGCTAAAATGACTGATATAAGCATATACAGGTAGTAACAATTATTCTTAGCCAGCTCAGACTAGCTCTGGCTTATGTGTGCGTCTCCTACCGGGACACATTCAAATGTCAATATAAACATACATA
>SMSR01008020.1:0-12634 GCA_019453355.1 Ceratina japonica | reverse complement strand
TCCGTATACATAAAATCCGCTGACTATCGTGAATAACCGGACGATAGTGAATCCGGCGGTGCTGACACGAGTCCCTGCATTCCCGGTAAACCGGCGGCGGAGTGTTCATCCACTTGAATTTAATTGACGATCATGCGCAAACTGGCTAACGTAAGAAGGCCGGTCTGATAGATAGCGAGGCCTGTCAACTTTCACATAGCCGACCGTTTCCCACCGGTTGCCCCGATACCTCCTCCTCCCTCCTCCTCCACCTCCTCCTCTATTTGCTTTTCGAAAACGATTTCCGCGGAGGATTATCGCGAGTGTCACGTATCACGTTCTCAGGATAGTAGTCTATCAGGTGGCAATATTTACTCTGAAGCGAATCGCGATACCAATCCGGGAAGAATTCCTATCGATTTCTGCGAATTAATCTTTCCTTCTCACGCGATACTGAAAAATCGTCGACCTACTGAACTCTGATTCTTTTCTTTTTTCGTACGAGGAAAATTGTTGACGATTATTTAATAGGAAAGTGCGCGAAGTAACGTCTGGTTCGTGAAACGAGATAAATCCACGGTTTTCCTCAGAAACAGTCGAATCATTGTGCGTTCTTTTGATCCAATACTAACAATTTTATACCGTTTCGAAATGTGTACGAATATTAATGGAAGTCACTGTACGTCGCGTATGACTCTCTGCGCCTCGGCAAGTGTTGCAAATTGATAATTGCACCGAGGCTAATAACAGGGCGACCAGTCGTCAAACACTGTGTGCGATGACGATCGACGTAGCTGCTTCAGCAAGAAATATTTTCTCATCTCTCAAAGCTCACAAGTTACCATTTTACCATTTTAGAATCAAATACACAAATCCTAGCAATTTCTTGAAAAACAATGCATTTACCACTACGATTGCACTTGATGTAGAATTCCTGAATCGGTGTCACGTCGAGAACAATGTGTCGTTATCGCGGGCAATAATATTGTAACTAGAACTGATTCGTGGGCATTAGAAGTTCGCGGAATTCCTTCTGGAAACAAGCTCGCGGTCTATTTTCTCGTTTCAAGGTTGACGAAGTTTGTTCAATGAACGAAGGAGGAAAGCATTCGTCTTCCCGTTTCTGCGTTTCACCTGTATTTACAGATCCGATAAATACAGAACGTCAGCCGGAGAATTAAACGCAGAACCTCCGCGTTTTCATTGGCCAGAATTCTCGCGAGATTTGCGGAGCGGAGTGTACTTGATTTTTAATAAACAAAGTTCAGAGGAGCGACGAGTGGTAATTAGAATTTCTGATGATCGGCTGCGCAAAGGCCGGAGAGGTCTACGACGAGTTATTCACTTCATTTCGTAATTACGTTTGTCTAACGCTAAGTAATTTATGCATTAAAAAAGGCGCGAGCTGAGACGTTCGCAGTTCCGTGAAACGACGGCGACGTCTGCACAAATTGAATTGCATGGAACAACATCTTCAAGGATAGATACTTGGAAGAACGTAACGAGCGTTTCTATTTCGATTAAAATTGTTTGCCGGACGGGCGTTCCGTCGGAAAAAGAGCCAGGGACGCCGGGAGATAAGAAATAGTCTATCGCTTTCGTGTACGATATTCGTCACGATTCGCCGGCGAAACGCTATCTTCAAATCTTCGTTTCTTCCACTATTTGCATAAAAATGTCGTCCGCTTTAAGCCACCATTTCGACAAATGAAAGCATGATGACAGATAGAGTGCCAAGATCACAAGATAGGATGAGAACGAAAGATAAGAAATATTCTTATATAGAATGTTTCCATAAAAATACATGAAGATATGCAGAAAACAGTAATATTCTATAGATTAGGTAGATTATAGTGAATAAAAAGAGAACCAGAAGAGATAGAGGGGTCGTGTGGGTACTCGATGTATAGGTTCTGGGGGTCAAAGAATAAGAATCTAGACATAAAAAAAGAGTAGGACCTCCCAATCGCGAGTTACTTATTTTATTAATCATTATCCTATTAAAAAGAAAACTGCGATAGATCGATAGGTCGTGTGGGTACTCGATTTATAGGTTCTTGGGGTCAAAGAATAAGAATCTAATCATAAAAAGCGCATTAGACCTCCCAATCTCGAGATACTTATTTTATTAATCATTATCCTACCAAAAAGAAAACCGCAATAGATCTATAGGTCGTGTAGGTACTCAATCTATAAGTTTCAGAGGGTAACAAAACAGGATTTAAACAGAACGAACTCGTAAGTCCCCCCAGTTTCGAGTTATTTAACAAACAATAATTCAAAACAGATAAAAAGTACTTAATACAAAATAATTTAATATAAAATAGTCAATATTCATCCATTTCACCAAAGATGTTTTATAAAAAGCTTGTAAGCCAGACCGGAAGTAATTCCGAACGGGGATCGTCTGGGCCATTGAACAATAAAAGGTTTCTTTAACACCCGGGGAAGACAATCGAATAAGGGTCGCCGCCGCGGCGGGCATTCTTGCGATTGTTTATACGGGACGGTGGGCGGATTTACGCGTCCATTAGAACACGCGTTACCCGACGAGTTCTTCAAGCTTCGGTTTACATTATGCGGCAGCAGCTCGTATCAAATACGCCTAGGCAGGCGGGTTCCGAGCAACATTTTTGCACCGCTCGCACCTAACCGCGCGATCCCACGTTCTCGACGTTTTCGTCCATCCAGCAGTAAATCGAGGTCCGTCTGTTTTGTCTTGCAATTTCGCGTGTTCGAAAATCCTTGCATCGTCTCGGAATATTCCAAAGTGCTCGGGGTCCACTTCTCGCGGCCCGTTGCGCAAAACGTGGTGGAAGGAAGAGTAACGCGAACGCGATTATCGCGTGGTCGTTAATTAGCATTTGTATCACGCGTTTCTCCGTCCTCCTGATAATCCGTCGTTGACGGTGCGAATGAATTGCCGCGAGATTTATCCTCGTATATATAAGGCCCCGTGTATATAAACGGCCCCGTTATTACCGGAATACGTGTTCGTATAAAAATATCGTATACGTGTGGATATTGGGCCAGGATCCGATGAATTAGGTGCGCCGAGAACCGAGGAAGGTTACTATAGACTCATAATATCGTGCTTATACATACGGGCAATCGTGTTTGATTACCATAAGTACGGTATGAAGTGTAACGTGTAACACGCGTGCATATACGTACAAGTATGTACAGTCGATCGCAAAAGTCTTCATATAAATTTCTTGACGAAAGTTACTTTGTTCGGTTTAATTATTTATTTCAAATGTGGTATCGAAAATTAGTAATCTACGGGTTAAGATAGATTGTAAGAAGAGAAAGAGAAGCGAGAAAGATAGGGGGGTCGTGTGGGTACTCAATGTATAGGTTTCGGGGGTCAAAGAATAAGAATCTAGACATAAAAAAAGAGTAGGACCTCCCAATCTCGAGTTACTTATTTTATTAATCATTATCCTATTAAAAAGAGAACTGCAATAGATCGATAGGTCGTGTGGGTACTCGGTTTATAGGTTCTTGGGGTCAAAGAATAAGAATATAATAATAAAAAGCGCATGAGACCTCCCAATTTCGAGTTACTTATTTTATTAATTATGCCATATAAAAAATAGAAGCGATAGAGATAGATAGGCCGTGTGGGTACTCAATCTATTGGTTTTAGAGTGCAAGGAGTAAGAATTTGAACAGAAAAAGCGTATAAGTCTCGCCAGATAAATAATTCGTTGGTATTCACGTCTGGAATACTTTCGCGGCCGACTGTATTTATACACTTACTTACGCGGCTCACGTAGGACTCGCGCTCATTTGCGTCGCACACCGGCGTAGAGTTTAAGGTTAATTGGCGTAGCCTTGCGCACTTATTTACATCCGCGCAATCACAAATCTCCCGGACGGGAATTATCGATCGTAAATTATTTTGTACACCGCGCGCCGCCGTGGCCTGGTGCGCGTTTTCTACCAAAGCGAAACGATACAACGTCGACCTCCTTCCGAAAGCCTCCTCACCTTTATTACCTGCCCCCCGGCCAGCATCGATCTTCTCTCACGTTAATTTTTCATACTAAACGAAGTCATAAATTACGATCAAATTAATTGACTTAGAAGTCTCTGCAAACTAATATAATCGCACGTCATTTCTGATACTTTTATCAGTTTGTAATTAACTTCTGGTATTCCGAGAGCGAAGTATGTTATGTAATTTTTAATTGGAGGAGTTCGGAGTTCCGCACCCATTGATGGCGCGGTGGCATTCGCTCCGGCGTGCTTCACGCATCATCATGCAAAGCGGATCGATCGGTCTGATGTCATGAGCTAGAATTCCTTTTTTTCCTTCTCTCCCTCCTTTATTTCCGTTCGCAATAACAAACACGCCTCGCATCTGACGCATCTGTCGCGGTCCCGCGCGATTCGTCACGCGCATCAATGATTTGTCTCACTTCAAATTGACTTACAATTGGTTATAAGAATTTTGAGAGCACCTATAGCACCCATGACACCCAGAGTGCCTATAAAAAAGGCTACAAAATACGAAAGTGCAAATGAAACGCGTGTAGCTAATAAACCTCGACACACAGTGACTCCAGTGACTCTCCATTTAGTATAGGGTCGCCCCTAGGTGGTTCAATTCAGTTAGATTGCCTTTTATTATCGACACCCATAGCCCCGGTCGGGTGCCCGCGTTATCTGCGCGCTAAACTTATTCGAAACGACCCTATAAACGAACGTGTTCCTTAGCGGCGGGCGCGCGAAACGCGGCCCATAAATCCGTGGCGGACATTAAGCGATGATCACGAATGGGGAACCGATCGTCATTCCTAAATGCACTCTGACATTACCCCGCGTTAGTCGTAATCGAGCGTGATACACTATTGCCGTCGTATAGTCGGTCGGACGGCGTTAACGTCACGTCCCCTCCTCGTTTATCACGTCCATTGCGTCGTGCTCCCCGTTTCATTACCGATCGCGGTAAGGATGTTCTGGAGGTATAGAAAAATGTTCAGAAATTCTTGAAACGTTAACAAAACACAGTTTTTACTATATTAAAGCAATTGTCAAAGTTTGGGTTCGATTCACTTCATCGTTTAAAAATTATAGCAATTTGAAATTTGCACTTGCACAAAAGTCACTTAGAATCTTTTCTAATATTAAGGAAACTTGATTAAAAAGCCAGTATGAGAAGCAATTGACTAATTAAACAAAAGCTTTCGGAATTAATCTATATTTTTAATACAAAATCTACATCATAAATAGCCTTCATTGCGAATATATTGACGAATTTCGAATTTTATTTACTTTTGTCTCCGATTGTACCTCCAGAACATCCTTATTGCCCGTTATTCGAGTTGCACTTGTACAACGTAATTGCGTCGCCTCAGATTTGAAGAGATGCGTCGATACGATTTTCGGTTCACGGATTTTCTGGCTCGTTCGAGTTTCCCTGTCTATGTTTAGCTGGACCAGCTGACGTCGATAAACTAGCCCGGATCGGCACGCTTCCGTTATACTTCCCAGCCCCCTATTACCACATTCTTACGTATTATACTCGTGGATTCGGGAGGCGAGTGTTGTGAATGAAGCTATTAGGAGCGTCTTGCGATTAGGGGGTTTAGGCTCCCAGCTGTTAGAGCGAAGAATTTATGGATTTCTTGGGTATTTGATTAGGGTGACGTCCGTCATGATTTATTCAACGTTTAATGTGTTAAGGTGTGAATATCTTAACGTTAGGAATGCAAAATTAAGCGACTAATGCTAGGAGATCGCCATTTTTATGAAAAAGTTAATCAGGAAGTAGAACTAATCACAATTAGCCATTATTCTACGTATAATATCATATACAAATTTGGAACAGGTGAAAAAAGAAGAATTAGCACGAAGTTCGATCGATAAAGAAGGAATTTTATCTGCAGAATGTCATGTCTGCGGAATCTCTTGTATTTTGGCCATTTTCGTAGAAATACTCATCGACTTCCATAAATCTGACACGTCTGAACGATCCACTTGCCTAGTCTCATGATTTAATAGCAAATAAATCATTCGATAGTATCAGGTGTACAATATTTCTCCTTATCTGTTCGCAGATGTGGCAGTTAAGGTATTGGATATACCTGTTACTGATAGCAGTATCAGTGGCGCCGGTGCAAAGGGTCACAGCATGCTCCTGCATAAGGAACCATCCACAGGAACTGTTTTGCAATTCAGACTACGGTAAACTTACGATCGACTTGTAAATCACACTAACTCTGACACTATGAATACATTTACCAGAGTTGCCAACGACAAATATGCCCAAATCGTTACCCAAATTATTATTGCCTAAATTATTGCTCAAATTATCATTGTTTAAATTATTTGCTACATTATTGCTCAAATTATTTGGTACATTGTTGCTCAAATTATTGCCCAAATTATTATTGCTCAAATTATCATTGCTTAAATTATTTGGTACATTATTGCTCAAATTATTGCCCAAATTATTACTGCTCAAATTATTGCCCAAATTATCATTGCTCAAATTATTGCCCAAATTATTCTTGCTCAAATTATTATTGCTCAAATTATCATTGCTCAAATTATTATTGCTCAAATTATCATTGCTCAAATTATCATTGCTCAAATTATTATTGCTCAAATTATCATTGCTTAAATTATTTGGTATCATACATTATTGCTCAAATTATTGCCCAAATTGTTGCCCAANAATTCTTATAGTCGTTTTCTTATTTCCAATTATGTAAATCTTTCACTAGTTTTTTTTCTTTTTTCTTTTATCTGCTCTTTTATTCTCACTGCACTTGTAAAGGGCCAATTGACCCGTGAAATAAATAAATAAATAAATAAATAAATAAATATACTGTCTTATATGTTTTTTAATATTTTTAGAATAATTGTTGAAAGCCAAGAGAAAATATCTGCAGGGAGTATAATAAATACAGTACGTTTCAAAATTTGTTATAGTTTTTAATACACTGTCTCGTATATTACGTAATATTTTTAGAATAATTGTTGTAAGATTCTGTAACCCAGAGAAAATATCTGCCGGGAGCTCTGAAGGAAAATGCACTTATTTCTTGGTGAAGTGTGCTATAATTAAATCCGCACGTAGCCAGGTAAGAGCGAGGAGCTGTCTCGCGCGGAGGGCTATATAAAAAACGAGATGGGAGACGGTCGTAGAAATTTAGCACAGCAGAAAGTAGAACTTGATGTTCTACTGATCGATACCGGGGCGCACCGTGACTCTACGGCCTGCAGGGTTTTCACCCTCGTAACACTGTATCACTATGTCACGACAGACGTCATTTTTCACTCGAATAATTAATCAACAACATTTATACATAAAACAACATTTATACTAATAATAATAATAATAATATTAATCTGACGAAAATCAGACGAGAATATCAGACTCAAAAATCTAAAGACTAACTATTAGGCTCAAAAACCGGAAGAACAATTGTTAAGCTCAAAAACCTGAAGACTAATTATTAGGTTCAAACCCCTGAAGACTAATTATTAGACTCGAAACTCTGCAGTCTAATTATCAGACTCAAAAATCTAAAGACTAACTATTAGGCTCAAAAACCTGAAGATTAA
This sequence comes from Ceratina japonica, assembly GCA_019453355.1. Classification (NCBI taxonomy): domain Eukaryota; kingdom Metazoa; phylum Arthropoda; class Insecta; order Hymenoptera; family Apidae; genus Ceratina; species Ceratina japonica. The sequence goes on along the minus strand of SMSR01008020.1, from coordinate 5,077 downwards.
TTATCAGACTCGAAAACTTGAAACTAATTATTATACTCGAAACTCTGCAGTCTAATTATCCGACTCAAAAATCTAAAGACTAACTATTAGGCTCAAAAACCTGAAGATGTAATTATTAGACTCGAAACTCTGCAGTCTAATTACTAGGCTCAGAAACATGAAGACTAATTATTAGGCTCGAAAACCTGAAGGCTAATTATTAGGCTCGAAAACCTGTCGACTAATTATTAAACTCAAAAACCTGAAGACTAATTATTAGACTCAAAAACCTGTCGACTAATTATTAGGCTAAAAAAACCTGTCGACTAATTATTAAACTCAAAAACCTGAAGACTAATTATTAGGCTCAGAAAACCTGAAGACTAATTATTAGATTCAAAACTCTGCAGTCTAATTATCAGACTCAAAAATCACCATTTTTCACATAGAACGTTCTCATACTTAAATGCACAAAAAATTCCAGTGAATGAATTCCGCCTGGATCTGATCATTGCTTGAAAAATCTGAGCGACGACACGCAATTACGAGAGATTCCGAAATTGCAGTTGCTAGTAGTCCGTCTGATAAAATCGACGTGAAAAGAAGTGGAACGCCATTCGTTGAGTAAGAAACGACGCGTGGGCGTGGGAAAAGATTGAACGCGAACTCCGGTGGAAGTTGAGGGAAGTTCGAAGATTTATGCTGAGTTATGCAACGCGCGATACATTGAGAGGGTGGGAGGGTGGCTCGGTGGATATTTTTCCAATCAGACCGGATGGAAACTTTGAAACGGAGTCGGACTCCCACGCCGCGCATGACGAGTCTGCATTCAATTAATCCCGTCCCATCTCCCGGAGTTAATTGAATTTTAAATCAGCCCCGAAGATTTTCTTACTCCTTCATCAAGTTTACTGCATTTTTAAATGTCACCCGCCTTTGTTTCGCTCGTTTTTTCTCGACGGGACTTCAGACATTCTTAATGGAAATTTATTTATTCAGTGGTTGTGTCATTAATTAGGGGTTGCAGTTTTAAATTGATGAATTCTCTTTTTTGGGGGATGAAAAATTCATGGAATTTTCTTGTTATTATAATTTTTTAATGGTTTACTCTGTTTTAATGGGAATTTCGAAGATTCTGAATTTAGGGGATGAAATTATTTTAATGAAATATGCAACAGAATTTGTGTTCTAAAATTTAGGGGATGAAATTCTTCCCCCAAAAATTGGGTATCTTCTACAAGGTTTCAATTGTTTTGGCAATCTCAATCCTGTTTCCAATTTTTAATAAATAACAGAATTTTTATCCTGATATTTAGGGGATGGAATTTCTCCAATCCTGATTATTAATGCTTCCAATTTTTCATAAATACCAGAATTTTTATCCTCATATTTAGAGAATGGAATTTCTCCAACCCTGACTATTACTGCTTCCAATTATTAATAAATACCAGAATTTTGATTTCGATATTTGGGGGATGAATTTCTCCAGCCATGACTATTACTTCTCTTAATTGTGTTTTGAGCCGAAACGACGTACACCCCTCGCGAAGGGACAAACTTTTGAATCAATAGAATTCACGGCGCACCCTCCCGTTCAAACCCACCGAGTGTAAAGTTGAAAGAAAACCCGATCAATTCTTCAACCTGAACAATTTGCCCCAGATACATAAAAACGACCCTTAAAATCTGAATTCCAAAGAAATTCACTTGAGAATTCTTGTCAATCGAAGAAAAATAAGAATCTACGTTTCTCCGGGTTTAACATTGCTCTAGTAATAATCGATGATGGAAGAGTCCCTAGACTAGGACAGGGCAGGCGCATTGACCGCCGAAAGCTGCGCACAAAAACGTGCTTCCACGAAAAAAAAAAGACCGAAATTACAAAAATTCTGTGTAAAAATTTCCAAAACCTCAAGCCTCAAAAATATAGAATCAACTGTAATTTAAATACTTAATGAATCAACAATAATTTATAATAATAAATAATAACTGTCTTAAATTAATAAATCGCTTATTAATTATGCAAGACTTTTTTTGCAAATAAAAAACAATCGTTTAAATGAAAATTTCTCTGAATTAAATCGTCTCGTAAATTGTTTCCATTTAATCCAACAAGAATGACATAAACTATGGCAATTATGTGAGNTTCTGTTTTTATATACCTTCAGAACATCCTTAAAGGGACGGAGGGAGGAATTAAAGGGATGATAAGAGGTTTGGAAGTTAAGTTCGTGAGTTCGCCGCAGCGTCGTCTGTTCAGCCAAGGGGATTAACAAAGTTTCGCTAAATCGGTGTTCAGAAAGCTCTTAAAGCTCTCAAAGCCGCGAAGTTTCTTACCTGAAAGTTGTAGATTGCGGTGAGGTTGTTAACGCTCGGGACACCGCCGTACATCAAGCCAAGGAGAAGGTTCTTATAGTCCTCGCCAGCGTCCCTTAAGTTCTGTCGTATCAGGACGAAGTCTGGCTTGAACGATCTGCAAACATAATTCCATCCCCTCCTCATTTCAAGTGCAATAATTCTTAATAATAATAATAATAATAATAAAATAAGCCTGCAGTTTCTAGTTTATTATTATTAATCGAGGAAAACTATTATTATTATTAGTAGTATATTGTATACTATTATTATTATTAATCAAAGCNATAAAATAAGCCTGCAGTTTCTAGTTTATTATTATTAATCGAGGAAAACTATTATTATTATTATTATTATTATTATTAGTATATTGTATACTATTATTATTATTAATCGAGGGAATCTATTTTATTTTGGGGATGAATTTTTACCTTATGACTTTGGTCCCGTTGCGATAGACCGCCATGGACACCACGGTGCCATTTTCGCTGGCCGTTAACGACAATTCCCGAAATTCCGCCTGCTCGACGCGGATCTCGTAATCACCGTGGAGCCTGCGACCCCGGAAATACTTGCTCCAGTCAGTGTTCTGGTCGTCGATTACCAGCAGAGTGAAGCATCGATCTTTGTTGTAAGACGGCCCTCGTGTCGCGCCCGACACCGCTGCTCCCAGGATCGATGCACCCTAATCCACAATTAAAACGTCACATAATTANCGTCTTGCAGGAACGAAGTACCGGCCGGTCACTTGAGAAACCGAAACTGTCTTCACTTGAACAACCGCTCGACTTCTTCGCCCGGACCCACACGTTTCTGTATATCTTTTTTTTTTTTTGGTTCCAAAAGGCAAGTGCGTTCGGAGAGAGAGAGAGTACTCACCTGTGTCGCGTGCGTGTACTACCCACTAGTTTGCCAGTGAAGCAGTGAGCCTCGGCCGAGGATCGCGAGGGTGTTACCCGGAGGGTTAGCCGGTCGATACGGCCGCGCCTGCGTCCGCGTTATCATCCCTTCCACGGCTGGTTTCAGCTAGCGGCGGCGACGAAGACTGGGGGAAAAAAGCGAACCCCGGCACCCGCCCGGTGTTTGTACAGCACGACGTCGTCCTCGTTCGATGCGCGTCAAACACGCTCCACCTGCTGACCGAAAATGAAACGTCAGGCTGCGACGTGATTCTGTATCTCGGCCTGCTCCGGTTCATTGGCATCGGACATCAAAAAGACTGGCTAATGGGCGGACCGAGTACGTTTTTCCGGGGGAGAAATCTGCAGGGGTGACTTGTCGGGACTAATTCGATAGACTAATTATTAGGACGTACGGATTTTCGTGGAGAATCAGATTTTATTCTAAGGATTAAAGAAAAACAGATTTAATACAAGCTGCACTGATTTTCAATATGGAAATAAGATGTATGATTATTAGACTAAAAAATGGCGAGACTAGTTATTAGGTTTAAAAACCCGAAAACTAATTATTAGGCTCAAAAACCTCAAGACTAATTATTAGGCTCAAAAATCTAAAGACCAGTTATTAGGCTCAAAAATCTAAAGACCAGTTATTAGGCTCAAAAACCTGATGACTAATTATTAGGCTCAGTAACCTGAAGACTAATTATAAGACTCGAAAACCTGAAGATTAATTATTAGGCTCGAAAACCTGAAGAATAATTATTAGACTCGAAAATCTAAAGCCTAACTGTTAGGCTTCAAAAACCTGAAGATTAATTATTAGGCTCGAAAACCTGAATATTAATTATTAGGCTCGAAACTCTGCAGTACAATTATCAGACCCAAAAATCTAAAGACTAACTATTAGGCTTCAAAAACCTGAAGATTAATTATTAGGCTCTAAAATCTGAAGATCAATTTTCAGACTCGAAACTCTGCAGTCTAATTATCAGACTCCAAAATCTAAAGAGTAATTATTAGACTCAAAAACCTGAAGGTTAATTATTAGGCTCGAAAACCTGAAGACAAATTCTTAGGCTTAAAAACCTGAAGATGTAATTATTAGACTCGAAACTCTGCAGTCTAATTATCAGACTCAAAAACCTGAAGATTAATTATTAGGCTCGAAAATCTGAAGATTAATTATTAGGCTCGAAAACCTGAAGACGAATTCTTAGGCTTAAAAACCTGAAGATGTAATTATCAAACTCGAAACTCTGCAGTCTAATTATCAGACTCAAAAACCTGAAGATTAATTATTAGGCTCGAAAATCTGAAGATTAATTATTAGGCTCGAAAACCTGAAGACTAATTATTAGACTCAAAACTCTACAGTCTAATTATCAGACTCAAAAATCATCATTTTTCATATAGAACGTTCCCATACTTAAGTACACAAAAAATTCCAGTGAATGAATTCAGCCAGGATGTGATCATTGCTTTAAAAATCTGAGCGACGACACGCAATTACTAGAGATTCCGAAACTGCAGTTGCTCGCAGTCGTTCGTATTTTTTTTTGTTCGTCTTATAGTAACGCGATTTCAGTAGTAGGATCTGTTTAATTGGCCCCATTGGAGGAGCGACGGGGCGTGTAACGGGCGGCCGGCAAATAGAATTAAACGACTAGGCGGTAGTCACGGAGGTTGATTCACATTTTTTCCCGTCCGCCACGGGCTCCAGGAAATGTAATCTTAATGAAACCCGGCCGTTCCCCTTTCCTTTGAGAGAGGTTCTCGCCCCGGAAAATGTTTATGACCCACATTCGCCGGGGCGAGAAAAAAAGAAGCCTCTTCAGGGG
>SMSR01008019.1:0-22236 GCA_019453355.1 Ceratina japonica | reverse complement strand
CAACTTTGCCTTTTGTACATAATTTTTTAAACTTGACTACAACCCTTGTGATTTCACTACCTTGCAGTTCTTAATTTGACAACAATATATTTGACTTTATTTTTATTGTAACAACACATCTCAAACTTGCCTAATTTTTTACCTTTTCATTAAAAGGTTCTTTTTTTCGGGAGATTATAATTATTGTTACTATTTTCCTTTTTTCACTTGTCGGAGAGCTCGAGCCTCTTCGGAACTCGTAGAACGTCGTCAAACATACATAGCGTACCGTCAAACGAAAGTGTATACACCGTCGACGTCGTGAAAGATCGATTTTACTTGAGTTCGTGAAATGCAGCCGCGGTTCTTTTTGCTTTCTGTTGCAGCTAATGAAAATAGCCAAGCAGATACTTGGCGAGAAACTTTTCACGAAGCTCATGAAGGCCACGTTTTACGGTCACTTCGTCGCCGGCGAAGACGAGGTGCAGATCACTCCTGTCCTGGAGAGGCTACGCCAGTTCGGCGTCAAACCGATTCTCGACTACTCCGTCGAAGAGGATATCTCTCAGGAAGAAGCGGAACGGCGAGAATTACAGTATGTTTCGATGATATGACTTTACGAATGTCCGTCGTTTTCGTACGCGGAGAATCAGAGAGACTGACGATACGCATAATTGCGACGATGTGCAGGAGTTCCGTGTCGGAAGCCGGGGACGAGAAGAGGGAGGGTCCCTTGAAGAAATACCATGTCGCTAAACCGTTCGCGGACCGCCGGTACAAAGTGTCCTCGGCGAGAACGTACTTCTACCTCAACGAAGCCAGTTGCGAGAGGAACATGGACATATTTGTTAGATGCCTCGAGTCCGTAGCCGGTGAGTCGATCAGCCAAATTATTACCGTTCCTGCCGAAGAGTAGTGAATAATAATAATAATAATTGGTTTAGGCCTCTGCGGCCACAGAAAACCTCTCGCGAGTCGCAAAATGTATCTCTATTCCTTCCGCTATCGGTGTATCCATTTACATTCCTTCTTTTATCTGTTTTCACGTCCTGATCAATTTTGGGAATCCTATAAGTACACGCATTTACACGGGACCTACGTACGTACAGCTTGGGACAACGATACCTGGCCAGCTCCAGTTTATGGCAATTTCGTCTAAGAAGACGAGATTCAAAAAGAGTTTAATAAGTCTCTTGTCATTTCTAATTTGTAAATCGATTCTGGGAACTCGGCGTGAAATATCCAATCGTACTATGAAGAGAATGTGGAGACTGATCAGGAAAAATACGTAATTGCCACGATTACCTCGATAAAATCGATGGAAATAAACCCGGTGGTTTTTAATAATCGTACATGATCTCCTACGGTTAATATTTCTTAATCGGTCCTTAATCGTACCTTGTGATAGATTAGATTTAAGTAGAGATAATATATATAGAGTAGGTGAACCGTGCGGTTATATGTAAGAGGAAATGTTATACATATGTATAGAAAAAGAGAAGAGAGTGTAGTGACGCTATCTTGCTTGTATTCAAGTCATTCAAGAGAGAGAGAGCATTGCTGCCCTTAACTTTTCTCTTTTTTTAATGGTCTACCATTTTTTCAGCTGTCTTCCCCATATATTCTCTCCTCTATATGTATTATCTCTATAAGATCGCGTTGTTATCAAGTTGTCTCTTCAGGTCGCGAATAAAAGTCGTCAATAATAATTAAAATACGACCATTTGAATGATATTGAAAGGAATTTATTAATTGATGATGAGTAAAGCTATGAAAATTGTAGATCTTAGTACACAGTCATCGTCGAGAAACTGTTCCTTTCCTCTATAACTTCAGTAACCAATTGTTCCACTACAATTTACTACAGCTTCGTCTAACATGCTATTAATATTTGGAATAATTTTTCCCGAAGGAAGCGCGAGGCACGCGTGGCACGTGTGCGTCTAAATCAGTATTCCAGCAGGGGATATACGATCGGGTATGCAGATCGGCGTGGAAAGTTTTTTGGACACTTGCGAAATCGGTACTTAGAACGTCCGGCTGTCGTTACTTAACGCAGAAGGACACAGGAGAGATCTGAAATCGTATTCAAATCGATTCTGCCTGTGTGTTGTNATCGGTCCTTAATCGTACCTTGTGATAGATTAGATTTAAGTAGAGATAATATATATAGAGTAGGTGAACCGTGCGGTTATATGTAAGAGGAAATGTTATACATATGTATAGAAAAAGAGAAGAGAGTGTAGTGACGCTATCTTGCTTGTATTCAAGTCATTCAAGAGAGAGAGAGCATTGCTGCCCTTAACTTTTCTCTTTTTTTAATGGTCTACCATTTTTTCAGCTGTCTTCCCCATATATTCTCTCCTCTATATGTATTATCTCTATAAGATCGCGTTGTTATCAAGTTGTCTCTTCAGGTCGCGAATAAAAGTCGTCAATAATAATTAAAATACGACCATTTGAATGATATTGAAAGGAATTTATTAATTGATGATGAGTAAAGCTATGAAAATTGTAGATCTTAGTACACAGTCATCGTCGAGAAACTGTTCCTTTCCTCTATAACTTCAGTAACCAATTGTTCCACTACAATTTACTACAGCTTCGTCTAACATGCTATTAATATTTGGAATAATTTTTCCCGAAGGAAGCGCGAGGCACGCGTGGCACGTGTGCGTCTAAATCAGTATTCCAGCAGGGGATATACGATCGGGTATGCAGATCGGCGTGGAAAGTTTTTTGGACACTTGCGAAATCGGTACTTAGAACGTCCGGCTGTCGTTACTTAACGCAGAAGGACACAGGAGAGATCTGAAATCGTATTCAAATCGATTCTGCCTGTGTGTTGTATGCGTGTACGAACGTATGTCACATCGAAACGTTGTCGAAACGTTGACCATATTTTTATACGTACGCACGACGACGACGACCGATCGCTTTATTACCACGCGTGGTTCGCGCACCGGGGAATTTTTGAACACGTGGACCTACGATTTTGCGAGAAGTCAAGACCACGGACCAAGTTCTATAAATAACGTTCTACTACCAGAGAGTGAATCACGTATTCCGCTGTGCCGTCGAATAACGCGTGTGACATAACGCGTGGCAGCGATATCCCCCGTTCGAATCCGTTTTAGAGATTTTCAATTCGATCGAGTACAACGAATTGATCTCTGTAACAGAAAATGCGTTAATCGAACCGAACCGACCGATCTCTACAAATTAGATTCATATTGATTGTCAGCGTTTTGCAGAGGATCAGAGGATCAGAGGAAACATGCGACTCCTTCAACTCCCAGTTCCCACCGAATGCGATGCCGATATCGAAGAGATCGGTAAGAGAAACGACTTCCCTTCTTTTCCTCTTTGTCCTTTGCGATTCCCATCCTTCGCCTATATGTACTCGAGACTGACTCGCGACGGATTCGTTCACGAATTCTTTAACGCCGTTCTTATTCCCCGGTTATCTTTGTTCGAATCCGCAGCTGCCTCGATGGGAGTCGGCTTCACCGCGATCAAATTGACTGCACTCGGCCGTCCACAGCTATTGGTAAGCGTCCCGACCAGGATTCTTCTTCGTTTCCGATCGAACGACGCGAGGAATTGACCACATTGACGCCTGCTTTCAGCTTCAGTTGTCGGAAGTGATTATGCGAGCGCGACAATACATGTCGGACGTGGTCGGCGGCGAGGGCGCCGTCCTGACCCACCACGCGAAACGGGACGACTTCATGAAGAAGTTCGAGGAAGCGCACATCAAGGACGAGGAGCCGGTACAAAAATTCTTACAAAAGATTCAATCGGATAAAGAAGGGTAATTTGACACTGATGAATGTTATTTACCGTCGTCGTCGTCGTCCTTGTTCATTTAATCATTTCGGACACGTATACGTAAATATATTTCGCTTTCGTTCGGTTTTCCACCGAGTTCGCGGTTACGCAGAAAATTATCTGAAGGTCGGCCGGCGCTCTGTTTCCTTCGTTCGCAGCAGCGTTATCCATCTGTTCCCGTGGAGCGGCATTCTGGACGAGAACTACGAGCTCAGCGAGACGTTCCAGGTGCCGGACATCAAGACCGGGAAGATGGTGAGGCTGATGTCGCAGCTCACGTCCAAAGAGGAAGAGATGTTCCGGAACATGATTAGGCGTCTGAACAACATCGTCTCGGTATGGAAATCGGACGTAATAGGAAGTAGCGAACGTAAAACTGTCGGCGCGTATATAATTACTTTGAGATAAACAAAAGAGATAAAGAAAAGAAAAACGAGACGCGACGAAAGAGGCTCACGCACTCGTGAGTCCCTTGTCAAGTTAGCTGGAGAATTGGTAAATTTTCGTTTACAGGTGGCCGATAAGTTAGACGTACGTATAATGATAGACGCCGAACAAACGTATTTCCAACCTGCGATATCGCGGTTAACGTTGGAGATGATGCGCAAGTACAATACACGTAAGGTAAACGGTTTGCTTTCCTAGATACGATGTTATCACTTAGTAAATTTTCAGTGGTCTAAACGCAAAAATGGTCTACTTCCTAGGCCGTGGTGTTCAACACTTACCAGACATACTTGCAAGAGGCGTTTAATGAAGTGAAAACTGATCTGGAACAGGCCGAACGACAGAACTTCTATTTCGGTGCTAAACTCGTGCGCGGCGCGTACATCGAACAGGTGATTCATTACCCCGATCCTCTTTCGCTGACTCAGATAATAATTGACAATAATAATAATAATGTATCATTTCTATTTGATCGAAAAGACCTATCGAAGCGATCAGTCGTGAATACCGTGTGTAATAAAGTTGTGTGGGCTTGTAATGCGTCGCAGGAGAGGGCGAGGGCAGCGGCGATGGGTTATCCGGATCCGACGAATCCTACGTTCGAGGCCACGACCGAGTCTTATCACAGGACTCTGATGGAGTGTTTGAGGCGGATGAAACAGTACAAAGACAAAGGGGAGGATCCGAAAAAGATTGGAATCATGGTTGCGTCCCACAACGAAGACACGGTGCGCTTCGCGATCGAAAAGTACGTATTGTTACACGATATTCTATAACAACGATTTTCTATATACACGATTTCTATAACTATTATTCTAAAAATCTTATACCATTCCGAAATGTGTACATATTTATGGGCGTCACTGTACATAGCGCTCGAGTCCGACGTCGTAAATCTATCGTTGTTCTGATTAAACAGGATGAAGGAGATAGGGATCTCGCCGGAGGACAAAGTGATCTGTTTCGGCCAGTTGTTGGGAATGTGCGACTACATCACGTTCCCGCTAGGTACGTAGCTCTGTCGTCACGAGAGAGAAACGAACAATTGAAATCTCAACGATGGTGTTCGTCCCGTTAGGTCAATCCGGATACTCTGCGTACAAATATATTCCTTACGGCCCGGTGAAAGAAGTGTTGCCGTATCTCTCGCGGCGCGCTCAGGAGAACCGGGGAATCCTGAAGAAGATCAAGAAGGAGAAGCGTCTGCTGCTGTCTGAGATAATGAGGCGCTTCGCGAGTGGCCAGATATTTTACAAACCCAAGGGAAACTATACCCCGGTCTGAGCAGCTAGATGCTACGCGGTTTGCACAGACGAATTCGCAAAAGTATCAAACTTAAGTAGTGATTGTAAATTATTCAAATGGGGGAAGAGAAAATGAAAGACTTTGTGAGCGCGCAGGGTCAAACGGCGTTGCGCGTACATATACGCGGGAGGAAGAGGAGAGAGCGGGAGAGAGTGCGTGCGTGCGCGCGCGTGTATGGAAGTGTATATGCAGTGTTGATTCATTATACAAAATTGCCTTAGTGTGAATATTATCAAAGTGTAAGCTGCTCAATATCACGCTACGTGGTAGAAACTATCGTATATGTTCCATTACTCGTTACGTTTGTTGAACCATGAGAGAAAGAGAGAGAGAGAGAGAGAGAAAAAAAGGAAGAAAGAAAAGAAAGCCGAGGGAAACACGTCCTTTCGTCGTTGACCGACGCGCTACGACGACTTCGACTTGTTATTCCATGCAGGGAACGCTGCGTTTTATCGTTCCGTCGACGATACATAATGTCACGCGGTAGTAGCATACGATTGATCCGAATAAGTCCGAACGTCGTATCGAAAAAGTGCATTTGTTTTGTAACCGAGGAACAGGACGAGAATCGAGGCACTAACTCTTTACAATTCATAATTGCGTCCGTTCTATCTATCTTTCTTTCTTTTTTTTCTTTTTTTCAACGCGAACTTTCTACGTCAAACGGCACCCTAAAAGCTTTTGCTTGCAGTCGATGTAGACGCAGGCGCCTCAACTTTGTGTTTGAAACGTAATACATAAATGGTTTGTGTTTTATGTCTTTTTTTAATTTAAGAATCTCGCAGTGCGTGCGTGCGTGCGTGCGTGCACGATTAATTTATAGTGAACGTGATTGGATATTTGTTGACGTACGTATACTTCACTTTGTCGTTTCAGATGATATACATACATACTACACAAACGGACGGACAGACATATTATTATACTAGTATATATGATTTTCCATGGAAACTGCAACAAGCGATTGTAGCGTGTGCTCTATTCAATTACGAATACTCGCGTGTGATACGAACGTCCGCTGCAGCTGTAACTGTTTCACTGTGCGTCGTCGTCGTCGTCGTCGCCGTCACCAGAAGGACGCGGAGGATACTGGCAATGTCGCTACTGAATATCGACGGATCGGCGGACCCGCAGAACTCGACGAGGGAGGAAACGCGAACATTTCATCGAACTGTCCGCTATAAATGAGCGAATAACTGAGCAAGAGTCATCTTTTTGTGCAATTTACGCATGCTTCGAGGGAAGAATCGAGTCAAACAATATCGGGCTGCGCGTGAGAAGCAACGGGATGACGAACCGAGAAGAAAACTTGGAATTGATTGAAAGGTAGAGAAGAGAAACAATTAAAATGGTAACTATGGTAATTAACGATCTAATTTATCGGTCTAATACTGTTCTGTTATTTGACGAGCGAGATAACGTTAGCGGCGACGATTAACAACAATAGTAGTCCTAATAAGAGAGCGCCGTGCGAGCTAATGCGCCACTGAATAGTTTATTCGTACGCAGTGGTTCGTGCACGCGATTTTCAATCATTTCTTCTTCTTCTCAAGAGAACTGAAAACACCGAGGAAGCTTTATAATATATAAACAATAAATTCTTTGTCGAGTTCCAATCGGAATTGTTTTACAGCGTTAAGCGGCGTTGTTTCAGTATTTCGATGTTCGATGAACAAACGTAATACAGAGAACGAACGTTCAAATATATCTTCCGTTCTCCAGCACCTTTGGATTTGCTCCATCCGCTCCCCAGCGATACAGAAACGTTTCTGTGCTTACGCGATTACATCTCGATGTCATCTTCTCCGGCGAACAACATTTCCTCCTGTACAGGGCGTTTTTGAAAACCATTCCTTACAATTGGTAAAAATGAAACCGCGTCGCCTCTTATCGTCTTTGTCTAACATATAATAAGTATATCTGTTGCGCGTACGATTTCTCACGATCTCTCGCGTTGACCACGAGACGAGAATGCGTGCGTATCAATCGCATTTCCAAAACGCGTGTATGCAGTTTGCGTGGCAAAACTACGAAAGTATCCGGAAGCTGTGAGAGGACGATCTTCGCTTCGCTTCGAAATTTCAATTCGTAGGAAGAGAGAGAGAAAAAACGGGACGGGGGCAGACGGGGGGCTCGGAAGAGAGATTTGAACGAAGACGAACGGAGAAGGGGCATTGTTAAAGATATACGCGCATATACGACATACAGCAGGTACACGGTATTATAGCTAAATGTTCTTAAGTGCAGGCTAAACGGTGTGGTGTGGTGGCTGAGTGCGAGTGATGATCTAGGTATAAAAATTCTATTTGTTATTAAAAAAAAAAAAAAATTTAGCGTTTCTCGAGCGTGTCGCGCGCGCGCGCGCGCGTCGATACCATTAACTTCTACAATTATATGTGTCTCGTGATGATGACAATAACTTAGATAGTTGACGATGTTATTAAAAGGTAACGCGACAAACGATGATACTTGTACGCTATAAGTATAAGAGCTATTGTACGTCGCCGCGCGAGTGGATCGCATTTGTCATCACCATTGAGGGGTAGATAAATAAACTTAGGAAAGACAAATAAAAAAGAGTGAGAGAGAGAGAACGAGAGAGAGAGAGAGAGGGAGAGAAAGTTGAGTAGACAGCGAAGTAATCAGTATAATAGACCCGTGAAATTGCCGAGGAATTAACGTGACACGATTATGGTCATTACGGTGTAACACGTCGTTCGTTAAAGGATGCATTTACTGCCAGAACGTGCTTTTTACTGCACACAGAACGCACCTACGCGCGAGAGTGGTTTACGGTATTCTCGGGTATCCGATGATGATGATGATGATGATGATCATTATTATTATTATTATTATTATACGAAGGATACTCTACTTCCGTGTGTGAATAATAATATATTTATGATGAAAGTAACACGCTGATAGTATTTACTATATGTCGAACTTTTTGTTTTTCCTTTGAGGAACTCGGAACGCGCTTCACCGCTTAATTTGATATCTCGCCGATTATTAAGTTAGAAGGGGAACGCATACGTTTTGTAGCTTTTTGCCAGCGCAAGGACCTTCGCATCTTAATTACTCATACAGGAATTAATGGAATTGGGAGTCAATTACAATGGACAGTTTTTTATCTATAGCCGACGACTAAGATACAGTGATGTCCATAAATATTCGTACATATTTTGGAACGGTATAAAATTTTTAGTATTGGATCAAAGAACTTTAAATATATAAATATGTATATATATATTTATAAATAATTATCTTCTGTGGAATTTTAGAGAGCTTAATTTACTATAGAATGTCTAATAAAAAATTAAAAAAACTTGGTATTCNAAACCAGAGACAGAAGATCGGTAGAGGGAATATTTTTATTCACATGATAATTACATTTCCCCATAAATTTGAAGACGATGATGATGCGTCGAAGACGTATGACTCTCGTGTCCATATTGAATTATGAGCAATCTAATACTGCGCTTTAATTAAATGAACGATATCGCAAATGAAAGTGACAATGTGCGTTTTCTATGAAGATTCGATTTCGTTCGTGTACGATGTTCCTATCCACAGCCTTGAGAATTCATCTTATTTAATTACTTAAACGATGGAAAGTATTTCGAAACGTATCACGTACATACATACATATATACATATGTATATTGCATACGATCGTGCTCCGTGTCGCCATAGTTATTAATTGACTTTTAATTGTCTATAGTTTGATATGTAACTATAATGTTAAAATTATATTAAAGATACGTAACGTACGTCGAAGGCGATACATACTTGCGCGCGCGCGCGCGCGCGTGTGTGTTTGTACACAGTTCTTCTTAGCCCGAGGGAACGGTTCGCTTAAATAATATCCAGACAAATTATACATAAATTGTTCAATTAAAGTCATCGCGTGATATGTAATAAAATGAACTGAACAGTTACATATACACGTGCCGCTGCCGCTGCTCTCTTAGTCAACAGTCTCTCCCGTCATGCATACGCGTGATTAAACGGTAGTAATATTAGCTTTCGTTCGACCATTCGTTCAAAGATAATATGTTGGCAGATAAAAACGTGCCAAGCGATATTGCAAGCATTTATACGTGGTTCACGGTTCCTACATACGTTTTTAAATNAAACCAGAGACAGAAGATCGGTAGAGGGAATATTTTTATTCACATGATAATTACATTTCCCCATAAATTTGAAGACGATGATGATGCGTCGAAGACGTATGACTCTCGTGTCCATATTGAATTATGAGCAATCTAATACTGCGCTTTAATTAAATGAACGATATCGCAAATGAAAGTGACAATGTGCGTTTTCTATGAAGATTCGATTTCGTTCGTGTACGATGTTCCTATCCACAGCCTTGAGAATTCATCTTATTTAATTACTTAAACGATGGAAAGTATTTCGAAACGTATCACGTACATACATACATATATACATATGTATATTGCATACGATCGTGCTCCGTGTCGCCATAGTTATTAATTGACTTTTAATTGTCTATAGTTTGATATGTAACTATAATGTTAAAATTATATTAAAGATACGTAACGTACGTCGAAGGCGATACATACTTGCGCGCGCGCGCGCGCGCGTGTGTGTTTGTACACAGTTCCTCTTAGCCCGAGGGAACGGTTCGCTTAAATAATATCCAGACAAATTATACATAAATTGTTCAATTAAAGTCATCGCGTGATATGTAATAAAATGAACTGAACAGTTACATATACACGTGCCGCTGCTGCTGTTCTCTTAGTCAACAGTCTCTCCCGTCATGCATACGCGTGATTAAACGGTAGTAATATTAGCTTTCGTTCGACCATTCGTTCAAAGATAATATGTTGGCAGATAAAAACGTGCCAAGCGATATTGCAAGCATTTATACGTGGTTCACGGTTCCTACATACGTTTTTAAATATCGTAAATAGCTATGTACATATACATAAATTGTTCTCCGAATGCTCCGGGCATCGTCGTCGACCATATACGTAATGTATGTGGTATATACGACCGACCGAAGAGACGACGACGATTTGTGACGAACGACGGACATTTGTTTAAACTTACAGGTACTAGAAAGAGTGCGTACGGGCGTGCGTGGGTGCGTGCGTGCGAGCACTCTCGTCGAGCCACGGGAGGAAGTCGACTTCCCTCCGGCGTACTTCTACACCGGGATGACTTTGTATTCTTTGTTGACGACGTAGAATTTATGCTTCTTCCCGAACAGGCCCCATATGACCGCGACGTTCTCGATGATCAGATTGAACGGGATCGTCGACAGTGCCCCGCAAATACATAGTATGAACCGCGCGATGCCGAACCGGTACAGAGAGAACGACTTGATCACGCCGAACACGTACATGTAAATGTTCACCGCGCCGATGAACACGCATAAAAAGTCTATGATCTGCGGGCAAGTGATCGGGTAGATCGCCGCCAGCACGAAGTTCGAGGTGGAGAGGGGCATCGTCACCCACGAGTAGCACGATATGCCGAGGAGCAGCTTCTTGTTCAACGGAATGGCTTTGGAATGTACGACGAGTAGTATACCTTGCAACCACCGTTTTCTTTGTTGTACGAAGTCCCACAGGGTGAACGGTGACTTCTCCCACATTTCGCCGTCGACGAAGTTGAACGTGTATCCCTGCGTGTACGCCTTCATCGCGAAGAAACAGTCCTCGGCGACGGAACCGTCCAGCCCGTTGTTGAACGAGACGTTCCTCTCCGCGCCCATCTGCATTCATAGAATAAGAATAACATTTGCGTTACGTTGACGATGAAACGCGAGCGCTCAAAGAAAGACAATCGTTTATTACCTGAGTAACGACGTAAGAACCTTTCATACTGAAGAAAGGTTTGTGAAACATCGTGAACTGCAGTCTTAACTTTCCCATGTCGTCGGCCACTCGAAAACTGTCGGCCAGCGTCGTGATCCAATTGACCACGTCCTCGTTCGCGTACGTTATCAGTCCCTGGCCGAACTGATGTTTCCCGTCCAGCACGAAGTTCAATATTCCACGAATAGAATTTTCGGTCAACAGGGTTTCCTCGTCGAGATGTACGATCCAGTCATTGTCCGCCAGTTCGTTCGCCACGTTCTCCAAACAATACTGCAGAGCACGCGCTTTAAACAGAGCACCGCTGCTCGCACGATAGTTGTCCGGCACGACGACTTCCCTGATTCTTCTATGAGGCATCAGTCCGATTGGCTTGTCGCTGACCACCTCGATCTGGAAGTTCTCCAGACCAGTTTCCAAGCACTTGTTCAGGTTCTTGTTCACGTTAGCTATCACTAATTGCGGATAGTCGCCGCGTGTCACTATCCTAATGCAAATGAACGGTGCGAGTAACGGTGAACCGTTCAAAACTACTTTGTCCGGGAAGGCGTTGTATATGGTCAGTCCCACGAAATTGAACAATACTTGTGGGAACGAGAGGAACGTGAGTATTCGTAATAAGTACAGCGTGAACGCGCCGAAGAATCCATATTGAACCCATGGGTCCAGCGTTTCCTTCTTCTCGTCATTCGTCCAACAGATTCCGCCGGCGACCAACTCGAAAGTAATTATAACGAGGAATAGCAAGCAACAATGTAAAATATGTTTCGTTACACTGTTCAACATCATTCCTGCAAGAAGAATTGCAAATTTAACAGAGATCAATGAGGGGGGCAGGAATCACGTACGTACTATTACACGCTTTCGCACGGTTATCGAGAAATCTACGCTTGACACGTTAATAGGAACTGTACAACTCGGACTCTAATCTTATCTAATCTTTGAACCTGGCACTAATTTGGCCCAAACGTAAAACTGTAAGATATACTAGTTTCGATTGCTCTACACTTTTTTACTCGCGTACACAAACGACATTTNATATACGTACAACATATATATATGTGCGTGTATGTATACAATTACCTTTTTAGCGTCCAGCCGAATATTTAAAGCATTATTTTGTAACGTTTTAACGCATCGTCCACGGTGACAAGTAGTTGTACTCGTCTCCGTTATTATATATCGTGTGTAGAAGCGAATCGGTGAATGATACGAACAATATAGTCTAGTAGAGGCAGGTGTAAGGACCGAAAGTATATTCTCATGACATATCGATGACTTTACACTGATGGCCTCGTCGTCGTTCACTCGTTGTCGATGATAAAGAATTACTTGGAACAACGGCACGTTCCACGAGCGTTTTATACAGAGGAAATGACTAAATGCCAATAACTCGAGATAAGCGGGCAGGACGCTTGACACTGCGCTGAGCAACAATGAAATTTGACATCTGAGACGTGTACACATATATACATACGATGTGTAGTTAGGCTAGCCGACGCAGCACGCGAACCGACACTGAATAAATGATATAATTACTTTTTTATCTAACTAGACGCCCTGCACATCGACCATTACGATCGCTCGCCGACAATGTCCTCTCTGTACTGCATAAAATTATTAGACACACGCATGATGTTCAATTTATCTATTTCCTACTCGTATGTGTATCTACAGTATCTCGTCGAGTGATAAATAGTCAATCCTAGGCGCGCACGATGCACACATATGTGTATATACATAGATATATATACAAATGTTACGACGTGAACTACGTCCGAGTGTCGCAAAATGGTCGCAGAGATTCGAGGTATCGCGGCCGTCGGCTGCGCCAATAGAGTTTCCGCTCTTACTTACAATTCACGGTCTCCTGTTCCCGCCTAGCTGCATTTCGATCGCGAGGTGAAACAGGTGCTGACATCGTAGCCCACCGCGGTAACGCTCATTTGAAATTTGAAATGTGACTCACTCTTATCCTACTATCTTTATTAGGGAACGTAGAGGGAGGTACTTTTGGGAAAGGATCCACGTTGTTACTTATAATCTAGAATTTTGAGCACGATGCGGTGGCGACGGATACAATCGTGGGAGTTCCAGGGTCGGGATTCGATCCTCGTCATTCGTAAACGTATTGTTATCGTATCCAAACTCCGGCTTCCTGTGGATCTCGTCCGACGGCTTCTGCTGGCTCTGCCGTTTGGCTGCCGCGCCGTCCATCAAGAACATCGTCAAGAAGAACATGATAGAGCCTGAGAAATAAATGATTCCCCTGTGAGTTCTCCAATAAATTGTCAATCGCCAATGCGAGAAAAAGATAAATTGCTGTTGCTGTTCGACGGAATTGAAATCGATCGTTGAGGATGAGTCTGGTANTGATGGCCTCGTCGTCGTTCACTCGTTGTCGATGATAAAGAATTACTTGGAACAACGGCACGTTCCACGAGCGTTTTATACAGAGGAAATGACTAAATGCCAATAACTCGAGATAAGCGGGCAGGACGCTTGACACTGCGCTGAGCAACAATGAAATTTGACATCTGAGACGTGTACACATATATACATACGATGTGTAGTTAGGCTAGCCGACGCAGCACGCGAACCGACACTGAATAAATGATACAATTACTTTTTTATCTAACTAGACGCCCTGCACATCGACCATTACGATCGCTCGCCGACAATGTCCTCTCTGTACTGCATAAAATTATTAGACACACGCATGATGTTCAATTTATCTATTTCCTACTCGTATGTGTATCTACAGTATCTCGTCGAGTGATAAATAGTCAATCCTAGGCGCGCACGATGCACACATATGTGTATATACATAGATATATATACAAATGTTACGACGTGAACTACGTCCGAGTGTCGCAAAATGGTCGCAGAGATTCGAGGTATCGCGGCCGTCGGCTGCGCCAATAGAGTTTCCGCTCTTACTTACAATTCACGGTCTCCTGTTCCCGCCTAGCTGCATTTCGATCGCGAGGTGAAACAGGTGCTGACATCGTAGCCCACCGCGGTAACGCTCATTTGAAATTTGAAATGTGACTCACTCTTATCCTACTATCTTTATTAGGGAACGTAGAGGGAGGTACTTTTGGGAAAGGATCCACGTTGTTACTTATAATCTAGAATTTTGAGCACGATGCGGTGGCGACGGATACAATCGTGGGAGTTCCAGGGTCGGGATTCGATCCTCGTCATTCGTAAACGTATTGTTATCGTATCCAAACTCCGGCTTCCTGTGGATCTCGTCCGACGGCTTCTGCTGGCTCTGCCGTTTGGCTGCCGCGCCGTCCATCAAGAACATCGTCAAGAAGAACATGATAGAGCCTGAGAAATAAATGATTCCCCTGTGAGTTCTCCAATAAATTGTCAATCGCCAATGCGAGAAAAAGATAAATTGCTGTTGCTGTTCGACGGAATTGAAATCGATCGTTGAGGATGAGTCTGGTATACTTACTGAGACCGTAGAAGCCGGCGTAAAAGATGTAAAGAGATCCTCGGAAGCCGATGGCCCGCCTGGTCGGCTCGACCAATATCGGCAAATTGCCGCCGATGTTGTTCATGACGAACAAGAAAGCACCGATGGTGGTCGACCTCAGGTGCAGAGGAACTATTTCTACGACTACCGCGAACACGATTCCAAACCACATCTCGGCTGCGACGAACAGGATCACGTTATCTCTCAGTCATCGTCAATTACAAATACAATGACGTCCATAAATATTCGGACACACTTCAAAACGGAATAAGTTCTTTAAAATCTGTTAAATAATAATATGGACTCTCCGATGCATTTGGAACAAGATCAAGCTCAGTGTCCCATTGCGTTGTCTTACGCCTACCACTACTTTCTACCAAGAAAGATTTAAATCCAGATTTGGGCACACAAATGTTATTGCAAGGATGACGACCAAAGCTAATAAACTCAGCCACTTATTTGACATCTTCCACGATTCCGTACCTGTCATTAGACATAAGCTTCGTGATCATTTCTTGTCGTTATAGATATAATATCTCCCACTTCGATATCTACTCATTTTCTCTCATATTCTCTCATATCATATTTATGCCATCTGTACTGCTCTAACTATTATCTTTTGTACCTTAGAGGGTTTCCTAACCCGTTTAATAAATAAATAAATAAATAAATACAATACTAACAATTTTATACTGTTTTGAAATGTGTACGAATATTTATTTGCGCGAATTGGCGAACGACGAACCCTGCCTTTACTTACCGAAGAAATAAGAAATTCCGAGCGTTATCATGGCCCACAGTGGTGTAAAGTACACCGAGCCGAACGCGAACGGCGTCGCGATTATCTGGCTGATCGCTAAACAAGCCACTCGCGACCTGACGCCCATTTTCGCAACGAACTTGTCGCTGACCACGCCGCCGACCACGACGCCGATGCTACCGATCACTATGGTCACCGCGAACAGCCACCAGCCCAGATCGTAGTCGGGGAAGTAATCCCTGTAGTAGAGATCGCAATTGTACGCGAAACACATGCCACCTGAATCAGTAAATCGACGCGTACACGTACTGGTCGCATTTAACAGCAGCGAATTTCATGGTTCAAACGAACGGAGAAAGATATAGAGAAGTAAAGAAGCGCGAGCTTTACCGCAATGTCTGATGCTAGCAGCTAAACATAACATTATGATCCTCGGTTGCAGGATCACCTTCCAGATGCGCGTTTTCTTTCCGCCGCCGGCGGTGTCCGATCCGTCCGTGGCCGTCGATTTTCTTTCCGGCTCGGAAAGCGTGAAAGTGAGTACTGCTACAATCAGCCCGATTATACCGGCTCCGTAGTAACATGCTCTCCAGCCCTTAATTTCAATTACACATATACACAACTCGGTTCCATTAATTAGGTCTTATACGTACGTAGAAGCACACTCAGCGCTGGAATAAAAATTCCCTCAGGAGTGGAGCTCCCTTCGGATATTTCGGTGTCCGCTACTATTTTCTCCTCCTGCACCTTCGTCGAAATATCGAGGGAAAATAGGGGATGGATGCCCCATTCTTCACGTGAGGGAATTTTTATTATACAGCGCTCAGCATACTGTATACTATAATTATTTTTTCAGCATACTATAATTATTTTTTCTAATTGATCTATTTCTATTGATTCTGTTTGATCTAATTGTCGTACAGCGTACATACGGAAAGAAGAAGGATACAGTACAGTATATATTAAAATTGTATTGATATACGCACCAGGTCTCCAATGTTGAGATTCGGTATGTATCTGCCGACCGGAAACGCGATTCCATAGCCACCGTAGATGCCCCAATTGAATATGGACATGACGAGACCCCGTTGTTTCTCCGGGAACCAGTCGGAGAGCAGGCCGGTGGCCAGAGGGTTGCATCCCGCTTCCCTAAGTATCGTTATTATCGTTCAATGTTAGCGTGATAATTTCACAGTACAGTAAATACGAGTAGCAGGTCGCGGAGGAGGAGGAGGAGGAGATAGATAATTCGCCGTGATATAACACGTCCGTCTGTCTGCATACGGATTTGAATAAACATTGATTTACTGAAATAAAAACCGGTTGGGAAACGGCTGGCTGATCGCTTACCCTGCCGCTAGAACCATGCGTAGAACGACCAGTTGCCAGTATTCTTTGACCGCTCCCATTAGAACGATTGCGACACTGAATACCACCGTGCATATAGTTAATAATCTAACTCTGAAAAATTCAAAAGATTGACTTTATAATTAAACACATAAAACGTTATTTATTATTATTATTATTATTACTGTCATTAATCGACGATCGTTGAAACGATTTCCGGTTGCGATCTTAATCCCGACACCTACCTGTTGTATTTGTCGGCCGCGACGCCTAGAGCAACTCCGACGATCGTGAACACGGCGATGAAGCTTGGACCGGCCAGGATTTGATAGTCCAGTCCGAGGCCGTTGTAATTCCATTCGCAGTACCGTGTTCCGTTCAATTCGAAGGACACGCAGCTGCGAAACAAAATACATTCCAATGCTCGCGATTCTATACGCTTCGCGGTTGAACGCGACCGAACACGAAATAATGTACTACTACCGAGCGCGCTGGCTCCTCGGATTACGAATCGTGCCTGTTTCAATCTCTACCCGATTCGATTCCATCCCCCTGTTCCTCTATAATGGAATCGGAGATAGAACCGATTTTCAAAACGTCGTGTCGCGTTTCCAGACGATTAAATTATTTCGTTTAGGAGTCGTTTAGAAAATAGTGCGTTTAGAGAGAGAAACAGATGTGATTATGAAAGTGGTCTAAGTTATAATTAAAGAAAAAGAAGAGTTTATCGGTTATTCCACGCCACATTATTTTAAACTATTAATTAATTCAATGTAATTTTCACAATATTGTCAAAAACGAACCATTAATTAGTTAGATAGTTCTATTTCAACATTATACAGAATTCGTTTAGTATAATTCATGTAATTCATTAAGTATCTCGAAACAAGAAATATATGACTTACACCACTTTCATAATTATGAGTAAAAATGTATACTAATTAAATAGTAGGACGTACAGAGTTTCGTTGGTGGCCTCCTCGCATTGAACCGGTAACTCTATGATCGATAACGTGGTCGAGTTTAATTGGCAGGAAATATCGCCGTAGTGCAAATCCTCCGCTGTCGCCTTGCTCGTGACACCTTGAAGACACGATTAAGGAAATTCCGTTGATAACTGTTCCGTAATCCATAATTAACGGCCGCGGAATGTTTTTCGAAACGAACATTCGTCCGCCAGTCGACGGTTTCCAACGCGTGGGCGTCGACTATTTGCAATCCTAAACGAAGCGCACGACCGATCGCAAAGCGTAGGAAATAGAGCCGTTCCACGGAAACAACAAAATTTAAGCAGAGAGATAGTACATACAGAATGGGTCTTACAATTAGTAGGTGAACCAACGCTTGAACTTGACGCTATCTCGCTTCAATTCAAGTCATTCAAGAGAGAGAGAGTACCTTCACCTTTATCTCTTCTCTTTTTCTAACAGTCTACCACTTTCACGACTGTCTTCCCTCCTCTATTATGTATTATCTCTATGAATTTACGGGCTGAACGGCTGAAAAGAAAATGCGAACGAAGATGAAACTGAATAAATGATATTCTTGTCAGACGCGAATGTACGTTGCCTTGCGAATAAAGCTAGCCAGAGCGAAAACGTTATTTTTTTTTTCTTCGTTGAATCCGACGCGTGGAAGGAAGAGGTCGCGCGGCGAGAAACGCGTATATACGGGAATCTGATTTACAGTTTTTAATAACATTCCCACGCGAGGCTTCGTGTCGTCGCGTGCAATTAGCGGAACAGGCGAGCCTCGAGGATACGGGAAGAGTATAACGCATAGGAATTATACGATGCACGGGACGGGATTAAAAATAAATTCGCTTACCAATCAAATAATGACCTAGTTCCCCGAGCACGTATCCCACCGAGACTATGGCCAACGCGTACGGCTTGTACAGGAACCGCGATTTCTGCAGCATTGCGTTCAGCATCGCGGCTCTGCGTAAAAGAAGAAAATTAGTCGAGAACAGAAGAATTAAACTCGGCTGATATAGTTAGTCAACGACGCAAAACCGTAATCCGTTAATTGACGCCGAGTTATTAATCTGCAAGGACGGAGAAAATGGAAAGACGAGTCGATGCGTACGATGTCTCATATTTTTCGTCGATTATTATCCGCTTGGCACCTCGTGCGGTTGTAGTGGTGGCCATGTGGGCATGGGAAGATTTATGAAAATGATGCGATAAAGTGCGATTAAGAATAAGCGTGTACGTGTACTGGGACCAGCGCTACCAGAATGGATACAGGACTTCTCCTCTTCCCGTGCTATCCCCACTTACTAATGGGAATATAGTACTGCATCCTGAACCTGATCCTGATGAATTCTCCGGGTCGTCTGCCGTCAGTGAATTGTGCAATACATCCTTAATTATCTAATAAGTAGGGGACAGCATGGGAAGAGAAGTCCTGCATTCTGGAAGCTTTGGGTACGACAGATGTTGTGCACTAGGACTGCAACAAGAACTAAAACAATATACTCTTGCATACGAGAACTTGACAATATTCCTATCGTTGTCAGTACGACGAAAATAACACTTTATCGTAAACATTCCCAGTAAACAAGAAATGTTAGATCAACGTTTTGAAATATTGATTTTATGTAAATTATATAAACGTTACGACATACTGTTTTATAAATATTTAAAAAATATTATTTAATAATGTTACTTCATAATGAAGTTGTACGCAACATTAAAAACTGCATACTTTATAATATTATCATGTTATTGAAAAACGTTATAGTAACCTTGTGGCAATGATTTCTTGCTTACTGGGTTATTACTATAGATCTCTGAACTTCGACAATCTTCAAACTAATTCCTGACGCGAGTTCTTATATTGGGTAATTAAATGATTGCGAGTTTTGTCGAAAGATTTCTTATAAAATCCGCAATCACTTAATTGCTAATCAATAGTACAGCATTTGTTATTTGATTCAGGGAACTCCCGGGGATCCCCACCTAAACTAGAGCTGACGTGTATCGGAATCGATTAAAAATGTAATTCGAACTGCTTCTGGCTGTGACTAATTCGTTGGAAACGATTACACCTTAGAGCATATACTACTCTTAGCATATAATACATGGAGGAAGCACGCCTATGTAAAAAGAGTAGACAAACGACCGAAAGAGAAAGGACGAGAATTAGGAAATAGTTTGGGAATTCTCTCTCTCTTTCCCCTGTCTTTCTTACTTTCCAACCGCATCTGAAGTAAAAAAGGCAGCTTGTATTTGCAGCTTGTATACTTTGACAGTGACACTGGACCACACTTCCCGATCACGGCGTGCTGCCTCCAGTAGAATATACTCTAAGGATTACACAGATTCCGCGTTACTTTGCATGAAACTATGTACTCGCTCGGCCGCCGTACATACATTATTAGTTTCTTGTTTCTATTATTATTTGCATTCCGCCGCGAATCGTGACGTACAAGAAATCGGTATATTCGCACTTATTGAAAC
Organism: Ceratina japonica; assembly: GCA_019453355.1. Classification (NCBI taxonomy): domain Eukaryota; kingdom Metazoa; phylum Arthropoda; class Insecta; order Hymenoptera; family Apidae; genus Ceratina; species Ceratina japonica. The sequence continues at coordinate 1,767 of SMSR01008019.1, read as the reverse complement.
GATGATCGGTCCATAATTTCTTCTCGATGACGTTGAAACATCTCGACGGAGCGAGTTAACGGTGTGTCATTAAATGGACGGGTTATATAACTCGGCGGTAGTTAAAGCCTCGCGCCGATGATTACCGTGAAAATTGAAATCGCGTTTACATACTTGTTGTTAACATTTACATTTATTTGATCGCAAACGTACGCGATTGCCGATGGTATCGCGGCTTCATCGCTCGGTCGCATCGGAGGAGGAGTACGAGGGTCATTACGTTTCGTTGCGCGTGCACCGCTCGCGATCGGCTAATAACGAAGTTTCGCATAAATCGCATCGTCCGGTCAACCGATCCCATGAGAAACGCGAGGAGGAAAACAAACAGATTCTTTAGATGCTCGCGAAAATGAAGAATTCAAAGCGATTACGTGCGACAGGGTGCGTTTCGATTCGAGATGAATTCTCTCAGTCCAATATTTACCATTTTGCTAATTTTCATACTGGACTCGCTCGACACGGTCGGTCGACAATCGTCGCGATGCAGAAAGGCGGATAATTCTAACGGCCGATTTACTATTCGCATTCCTTCTCCCTATATCGCGCGCTCTACCTACTACTACTGCATACTCCGGTCTGACACATGCAAATGTCCCACGAATCAACTTTTCGCCTAGTATTCATAGATATGTCAACGTCGATATATATTATTTATCAAATCCCACTCGGGCGTGTGCAGCAACCGGCGAGCCAGACCTTGAACCGAATCCGAATAGAATTTAATCTAATAACTCGAAGGACTGGGGCAATTAAACGAAGCGATCGTTACACGTTCTACATCACCGTTAAGAGACCATAAGGAAGAGAACCGTCTCTCGTAATGAGTCGGCCGGACAAAGGAATTCCCGTGCAGAGCATTCGTCCGATTCACGGACGAAACAAAAGAGGAAATAAAAATATACTGTAGAAAGAACGAGCGGTCACGAGAAATTACGGCCCCTTCCGACGAATCGGTTACTAACAGAAGAAATATTTGTCAGCCGGAATTGCTCATTGCATCACGTACATCTATTACTACTGTTTTTAATCGGAGTTGATCAGTTCTTCCTGAATTTATTCGATACAGGTGGACTTAAATCTGTTCAAGACGGCCGATTCTGGAAGGGACGCCTATATCCAGGTATAACTCTTAAAATACCACCTGCAAATCTCCACATCTCTTCCATTTTTTCCTATCACGTTTGTCATTAATTATAAATATTATGCATATAACGGGAGAGACCGTGGCTGGACCTAAACGATCATGAAATCACGTTATTGCTCACGCGTCTCTATTTACGGTTACGGCGATGCGGAGTTTTTTTACTCGGAGCACATTAGCATACCCCGCGTTATGACTCGTACACGGCAATTAAACGTACCGATCAGTCAATACGTTTCAGCAACGCGGGTGCCGCGCCGGACACACGTGCCGTACAAGTATACCCGATACGATCGCAGTACGCAGCAGCAGTTAACTAACTCTACGAAGATGTTATCGCCGCGATAGACACATCGACGGCGACGAGCACAATTGGCATGAGAAATTATTATACAATTGTCTGTTGAAAATCGCAAATGAATTCGGCGCCGGAAACGGTGTACCGCGTCGGAAATCGCTGGGAAATGCGAATCGCATTGATTCCGCGGTTGCGTCGACGATTCGCGAGGAAAATGTAACGAACCGACTCGAATCGGTCATACTTTTTGACCTAACGCTGGACGATCTTGGTCGGAAGGGGGAAAAGA
>SMSR01008018.1:0-21164 GCA_019453355.1 Ceratina japonica | reverse complement strand
TTTACGGTTTTGTTCGAAACGACGAAATACAATAATTTCTTTTAATATTGGATCTAACAACTTAATTTTTTGTGGCATTTTAGGAGGCTTAGCTTACTATAACAGGTGAGTCACCTAAGAGTTCAATATCTCCTTTACGTACAAAAAATATGTGAGGAGCTTTTTGTTTCAGTGGGGTGATTATTCTTATAGAGATTTTTTTCTATGATAAGTAACAATTTTTTCAATTTTCTCTTATACAGGGTGTCCCATTTAAGTCGAGATTGTAACAAATCTCGAAACAGATGATTTAAAAAAAACAAACGGACACATCTCCTTTAGTGTTTCGAGTGGGGAGTCAGATGACACTAATATTAAAAGTTATACGAATTTGAAATGTATAAATATTAACCTTTTTAGAAACATTGACATACGTGTGTTCATTTGGGTAAAATTAAACTTACTTTGAGCAAAAAACAGATTAAAAAATAACTAAGTCGGGAATAAAAATATTCATCTCTGGGTCATTGCATGCGAAAATTTAATCAATCATAATTAAAGTTAGATAACTAATGTACATGTAGTATATGTATAATAGTATAGTATATAATATGTATATAATAATTTATAATTGAAATTACCTTTCGTCGTCTTCCAAGGTGTACGCCATCAAGCCAACTCCTTTTTCCACAGTGGCGCAGGTAGACGGGGGCTTGCCAGCCACGGGACTTGCGAAACACTTTCGTTGCCTGTGCCTGGATATGATCAGGAATATCGCAACGGCCAGCAGAAGGATCACGGCGGTTAGCACGCCGATCACGACCGCCATGTACGTCGGGTCGTCGTGCTTGGCCGTCGAGACCGGAAGCTCGCCCTCCGCGGCGCCGTTCTTCTCCACGAATACGTCACTCTGAATCGGCGACTCGGTCGTCGCTGCCTCCTCCGGCGTGAAGTTCCCGTGGGCCACGTCTAAACAATCGGGGCCAATGCATTATTCGCGGCCCGACAAGTATGAAATTAAAACGACGTTCACCGGCGCCGGCACGCGATACCTCAAACCGTTGCCGGGAACAAAGACATCGGGAAAAAATATCGGAAAACGAACCGGCGCTCCGTCGTTCCAACGTTATTTATACCCCTTTTTTTCCCGGTATTAAAATCCCGTTCGCCATCGATCCGAGCCAAACGGGGATTTGTCTTTTTTTATGGGACCACACCATGCGTAATGCGCGCGCTAACTACGCGCCCTCCCGCGGAACGATTTGGGGCAGAAAAACATGAACGCACCGGCCGTGCGAGCGGGTAAACGCGGAATCATTAAACGGGAAGAAGGTACTCGAGCGCATGTAGAGCGCGTAATCAACCTATATGCGGCTGTTCCGATGGAAAAAAATNACGCGCCCTCCCGCGGAACGATTTGGGGCAGAAAAACGTGAACGCACCGGTCGTGCGAGCGGGTAAACGCGGAATCATTAAACGGGAAGAAGGTACTCGAGCGCATGTAGAGCGCGTAATCAACCTATATGCTGCTGTTCCGATGGAAAAAAAAACCTTGTACAGTTTCCACCGTTCGGGAATCTCCATTTGCTTGATTGAAACGCAGTGAGCGATCCGGTTGTCTAATTAACGTCTCGTTCAACGGCGCGTACCTTCCGCGCGCGCGCGCGCCGCCGCCGAACCGGAATTTTTAATAATTCCCGCCGGTCCCTCGAGCCGGGGAAAACAACCCTCCAGAGCGAAACGGTTGGAATAAAAATATTCGAGCCCGGCCCGCCGTGAAAGACGCGACGCTTATACTGTACCAGACAACTTAACGGGTCTTCAACGAATTTTTCTTGCAGGTCGCGCGAAACGTGTGGAATTAATTTCTCAATTGACAAGCTCAAAACTGAGTACCCTGCATAATTTAAGTACAGTAATATTCATTTGCTGGTTGTCGGTTTTTTTGTACGAAATTATCATGTATAAATGATTATTATAATATTATGTAATGTATTGTTGTATGTATAGGGATCCCCAATGAAAATATTTGTAGTTTCTCTCTTCCGACATTTTTGATAACATTTTTTTTGTAGTTTCTCCCTTCTGACATTTTTGATAACATTTTTTTAAATTTCTCGTTACACGTATCCAATTAACTAAGTCTTTTAACATCCCAAAGGAAATTGAGGTCGTTTGATCCAGCATTAAAAAAGTTGTTCTATTTTAAAAAGTGTTCCGTTAGCCACTGTGTTCTAAAAAACTTACGAACTCGAACGTTACCTAATATCGCAGTGAATAGAGTAGAAAAGCGTTCGATCAATCGTTGGGGCGTAGCGGAGCCGATCAAACGTTCGACGAGTGTAACGAGCAGGACGTTTCAAAAATTTAATTGGAAACTCAATTCGGATTATGACACTCGAAGTCCTTTGCACGCGCGTAACCGTGACAAGAATTTAATTGTTACGCAAAAATTGGAGCGCTGTTTAACGCGTTGTTTAGCGCGTTTTTTAATTTGGATCGCCGAGTATCAATCGTGCGCCTCTACAGGGCCCAGCTTTGCAGAAGACAGAATTGCATTCTGTGTAATCGCGCCTCCCGGAGTGGATAGAACCAATCATTATCCGGGACTCGTTTTTCCCTCGTATAAAAGAGACCCCAGGTACAATTACAATCATTTTCACTATGCCATTAATGTTGTATGAGCAGTATCATTATGCACGTAATTTACATACATTTTAAATACAAATTNTTATTTCATATACTTTAAGAAATTTTAAGCAAAAAGTGATGTATGAGTTTTTTTCATAGAACTTATAGTTTCATGGAAAAAATTAAAAAGTTCACATTTTCGGAAAATCACGATTTTTTTAATTTTACGAATTTTTTCCTCAGAAACTATGAGTTTTATAAACAAAAACTCAGGAATTACTTTTTTGTTTCAAATTTTTCGAAGAATACGAAAATAATTTTTTCGGATCAAGAAACGAAAAATTTTCGATGAACAGAATAATTAATCGATTACTCTTGAAGTATACGAGATAAAAGGAAATTGTATACGACTTTTTTCGCAGAGAATAGTATTACCTACAACTTTCATTGCAAGCATTTTTCGAAATTCCGAAAACATAAAATTTTAAGTCAAGGTAATTGGCGATTAACATAATAATTAACCGATTACTCCTGAAATATGCAAGATAGAAGAAAATTGTATACGACCTTTTCTGTAAAAAATAGTAGTACCTACAACTTTTATTGGAACCATTTTTTGAAATTCCGTGAAAAAGTAATATTCAATTTTTCTGAGGTTTTTCCAAGGGGACTTCAAATTTCGCGAAAATTTCGTTTTTCAACAATTACTCCTAAATCGTTGGATCTACGGGAAAATCACATAGCACCTTATTCGTAGCTACCATCGAATGCTACAATTCCTGTAGGAAACATTTTGTCGTATCGTCAATAGTTAACCAGTTATTGACAAAAAACGAAAACCAGTTCTTTGCAAAATACTCGAAAACTATTGACGCTAGCGAGAAATGTTCGAAACTATCAACGCTAGCTCTTGTCGTACAAGGAAGATTGTATGTAATTTTCCAATAAGTCCAACGGTTTAAGAGTAATTGAGGAAAAACGAAATTTTTTGCCAAAGGTTCAAAAAAAAAATTCAAAAGGTCAAGTTTTCGAAAAATCATGAATTTAAATTCATCGTTAGAAGTCATAAAATGTTCCATGTTTAAAGGTAAGTGGTTGCTAGAAGTTGTTGTAGAGAAAATTAGTTGTAGGAATATCTTTTTTTAAAAATATAATTAAAATAATAAAAAGTTGAGACTCATTGTATTTGAGAAAAATTCAAACTTTTGAAAAATTAATGTTCTGAAATCACATTTTTAATTCATTTTAAATACATTCTTATATAATCCAGTTTAAATATTCGTTCATTAATATACAGTGACTTACAAAAGAATCATAACACCTTTTAAAGCGGAATAATTTTGTTAACAACATGACTTCCTGTAGGGTACTAGAAAACTAGGTTCACTATGTAATATGTAGATAAAATTTGTTAAAAATTTTTATGGATCGGTACTACGAAGGAAAGGTAAATTTAACGTGTATTTTAACTTTTTTATTCGGCTCTCTGACAAAATTTGAAATGTCGCGTTGGTGGATCTGAATATTCTTTCATAGAAATTGGCTAATATTGCTACGACCTACAAAGAATTAAAAATAGAGAAATTCACTGGGTTTCACGACTTTACAATTGAAATAAATTAGAGAATTATTACATGTTTCAACGTATCGTTCTCATACTTTCACCGATTTTTATGGAAATTTGTACATGTATATAACTTATTTAAATCTACAAATAGCATATTTCAAATTTTTGTTAGGGATCCCTAATGAAGATATTAAAAATCATGTCCTTTATTTGTTGCCTTTCCCTTCTGACATAACAATGTTTTTTAATTTCTCATTACAAAGTATCCAATTAACTAACTCTTCTAACATTTCAAAGGAAATTCATGTCGTTTGATCTAACATTAAAAAAGTTATTCCATTTTAAAAAGAAAGTCACTGGTTTTCATGACTTTACAATTGAAATAAATTGAAGAATTATTAGGGGTTTCAATCAATTATCTGTCTTATACTTCCACATCGATTTTTATAGAAGTTTGTACATACACATAACTTCTTCTAATCTACAAATAGCATATTTCAAATTTCTGTTAGAGATCCCCAATGAAAATATTTGTAGTCTCTCTCTTCTGACATGTTTGATAACATTTTTTTGTATTATAGTTTCTCCCTTCTGACATTTTTGATAACAGTTTTTTAAATTTCTCGTTACATGTATCCAATTAACTAAGTCTTTTAACATCCNCCGGGAAAACAACCCTCCAGAGCGAAACGGTTGGAATAAAAATATTCGAGCCCGGCCCGCCGTGAAAGACGCGACGCTTATACTGTAGCAGACAACTTAACGGGTCTTCAACGAATTTTTCTTGCCGGTTGCGCGAAACGTGTGGAATTAATTTCTCAATTGACAAGCTCAAAACTGAGTACCCTGCATAATTTAAGTACAGTAATATTCATTTGCTGGTTGTCGGTTTTTTTGTACGAAATTATCATGTATAAATGATTATTATAATATTATGTAATAATATGTAATACTAATTAATACACAGGGTCTTTCAGGACTCTTGGTCAATAATATAAGGGGTGATTCTAGAGGCTAAAATAAGCCGAAAATAAAGAATACTAATTTTTCGTTCGATGCCTCGTTAATTAGTTATTAAGTATTAAAAAATGGCCCCTGAAAGTAGGCAACTCGCATGCTAATTAACTTTTTTTTCGAAAATTACAGTTTTTTTTATCGGGGAAATTATTTCATATACTTTAAGAAATTTTAAGCAAAAAGTGATGTATGAGTTTTTTTCATAGAACTTATAGTTTCATGGAAAAAATTAAAAAGTTCACATTTTCGGAAAATCACGATTTTTTTAATTTTACGAATTTTTTCCTCAGAAACTATGAGTTTTATAAACAAAAACTCAGGAATTACTTTTTTGTTTCAAATTTTTCGAAGAATACGAAAATAATTTTTTCGGATCAAGAAACGAAAAATTTTCGATGAACAGAATAATTAATCGATTACTCTTGAAGTATACGAGATAAAAGGAAATTGTATACGACTTTTTTCGCAGAGAATAGTATTACCTACAACTTTCATTGCAAGCATTTTTCGAAATTCCGAAAACATAAAATTTTAAGTCAAGGTAATTGGCGATTAACATAATAATTAACCGATTACTCCTGAAATATGCAAGATAGAAGAAAATTGTATACGACCTTTTCTGTAAAAAATAGTAGTACCTACAACTTTTATTGGAACCATTTTTTGAAATTCCGTGAAAAAGTAATATTCAATTTTTCTGAGGTTTTTCCAAGGGGACTTCAAATTTCGCGAAAATTTCGTTTTTCAACAATTACTCCTANTCAAGACGATTAAAATAACTTTGGACTTGAAATCCTGTTTTAATGGATCCGTTCTTTATAGCAATTCGAGGTAATAATATCTCAGATTAATATCAGAGATTCTCAGTGATATAAATCGTATTGTCAAGATGATTCAGATGATGAGACTGAAATTTTGGGTTCCTTGCTTTATAGGAATTCGAGGTAATAAAAAGAGGCTACAAATTCGAATTATATTTCAAATATCCTTAGTTTCTACAAACAAAGTTTTCAATCATTCAAAATTGGTACCAAAAAGACTGTGAGGCTCTACTAGGATCAATTCATATTAACTATGTATTTATTTGGTTACGAAGAGTATTTGTGATCAAATCCTGAGTTAACGCTTGACAGTCATAACGTCTATTTTTTATAATACAAACGGATCTAACCAGTAAATAAGAATTTTTAAGAAAATTCGTCTTCAGCTTCGACGTAAGCTTATGTGCACATATTATTTTTTACCTGAGTCCATTAAGTCAAGAGCGCAGAATTTTTAGAGTGTGTTTTATAATAAAAACCATAGTTTTGTTTATCACCTCGTTGGGATCTTTTTCTAACGGTCAGTCGTTTCTATCCGGGCGATTCGTTAAATAAAATCCTTTCAGACATCCGAGCAAGGTAACGCGGGAGCAAAAAACGTGTGGGTGGTGGCGCGAAGCGAGAACGAGCGACACGCGAAAGTGGGTAGCCGAGGTTTACCAGGCTGCGCCGATGAAGCTCTCTCTATCCATGGAACTTTTACCACGTCCTCTCTCGCGGCGAGCGCACCGGGTATTCCGTGGATTCCTGCCGGGATTATTCCGGACGAAACAAAGCTGTCGCCACGTTTGATATCGGCTTTTACACAGCCTGGCAAGCGTCCTGCCTCCGACGATTCCGACCCCACCTCGCGACGAACCGTTCCTCGCGCATCCCGTATGAAATCTGATATTAAACATTCTTCGCGTGGCACTGGGGGGTTAAACTGTGAGAAGGGCTGTTTTTTTTTTTTTTGTCTCGCGCCGTAGGCCACCGTCAGGTGCACGCTTTTCTCTTTCTCATTCCGGGTTCGGTAGCCGGGCAATCTAACGGGAATGAGTATGCATGCGATGCAAAGCAGCCGGGCTGCAGGTGCTGTTGACGAGAGCCAAGGTGGTCGAAGAACGAGATTTTCATTCTGTTCTGTTCTCCTCGCGAATCGGTAAATATGATTCCACCGTGGAAGTGGTTCCCGTGGAATTTATTGACCGACCTTGATTAAGGAATCCCTAACAACCGGATGAAGCAGAAGCATTTCTCCTATCAGCAAGTCTGACGACATCTTTCATGGAATTAAGGTAGTACAACCGTGAAATGACTTTTTCAGGAAAGTTCTGGAATTGATACAGGATGTAAATGGGTAGTCAACTGATAAGTGTACAAACACAAATTTTAGAGTGATCGTCTGATTAGTAAATGAGTTATATGTAATTAAATATGAGTAAAAATACATAGGGGTACAAAAACTACGCGTAAGAAATCATATAGTTTCCAGTATAGCGAATGAACGGTATTCACGGTATTCATGAAAAACTACAGAAGCACCAATATAATATAGTATAATGAAGGACTGGGCAAAGTTTCACGATGATTGTCTGTCTAGAAACAGAGATTTCTTACATTAAAGAATTAACATATTTGGTAATAAAGGAATCATCAATGTAACGTGGCAATGCCGCCTTACTGTGTCAGCCTAGTATATTAGTGTAGCGACATACAGAGAAAAAGTTCGAATTTTCGGAAAGTCACGATTTTTAAATTTTAAGAATTTTTTTCTCAAGAACTATGAGTTTTATGAGAAAAACGCAGAAAAAAGTAAAAAACATTTTTAATTTTTCACTGAAGTCTAATAAAAATTTAAAAAATTCCTTTTGTAGATTTAAATAAGTACGTATGTGTACAAAGTTTCATAAAAATTGGTGGAACCATAAAGAATTTGTAACAGTTCTTCAATGTTTTATTCATTCCTCGTGGTTCATAATCAAATATATTTTTTTCATAATGATATCCACTACTTTGAGTTTGTGGAGAACTACCTTAATAGAACGACGAAACGAGTCATTTTGACTGGTTTTAAATGGAGAAATGCATGTATAAAAAAAAGACAGTCGTTCTAGTGTTAATGGATTACATTTCAAACACTAAATGAATTTCATATAATATTAAAATAAGACAATCACTATCTAATTTTTCATTTCTGACAATATCGTGAAAATTATATTGCATTAATTTAGTTTAAAATAATGTGGTGTGAAATAACTGACAATCTCATGTTTTTTAAATTTTTACTCAACCACTTTCATAATTATGGGCACATCTATTATATGATTTCTAATTGAAATCTAACTTTGATGATTGTGAGTTTCATCGAATGAAACTCGACTTCTTTACTGTCATGCACAATTCATTAGACCTCTTAATATGCCTATTAATTGAAATATCAAATTTTTAATTCATTTTAAATACACCCTTATATACTCCAGTTTAAATAACTTTTTTAATAGGCTCGCAAAATTTCTAAAATTTTCTACAATATTTTAATAATATCTAGTAATCATTAAAACTTCGATGCTTTGTTTAAGAAATCCAATGAATAATGCATAACAACAAGACAACTGGAACAAAGCAATTCAGTTTCACCGCTCCCAATCACCAAAGTTACATTTCAATTAGAAATCGTATAATTCCCCCAAAATCATCAACCAGTAGAAATGACTAAAACACTCGCTAAATCTAATTCGAGTTAGGGTGTCCGTAGTAAAAGGCTCAGTAAATTGCATCTGGAAATAGAGTCGGAGAGGCGGGCGTACATATATTACCGCGGCCCGACTAAATATTTTCCAAAGTGGCTCGTCGGCGCAACCTCCCTCGATACCGAATTCCCGTTTAATTATAGCAGCCGTCTAGCCCCGCGATTATTTCGCCATCAAAACAATAACAGAGTCGCTCTCCCGTGGCTGGGCGCATACGTAGATTGCATGCACGTCGAGAGAGAGAGAGAGAGAGCAGTACAGTAGTAGCCAGATTTACGATCGGATCAGGATGCTGGGCGATCGCGACAAGGGTGGGCCATAACTTACGTAGGTGGATCTTCCGCGTATAAATCATCGCGCGGCACGGCGATGCAGCGCGGGATGCCTTTCTTCGGGGCAGGAATGAAAATAAAATCAATGAGAAAGTAGAAGTTGGTTCGGTAAGAAGCCTTTCACCCCCGCCCCTTCTTTCGCGGTTTCCTCACTTCGCCTTTACTCCTCGTTTTTCTCTCTTCTCCTCCTCCTCCTTCCTTCCTTCCTTCCTTCCTTCTCTCTCCCTCGCGGCCCGTGCAACAGGCTCGTTGCAACGCGGTTACACGTGCAGCGCGCGTGCAGCTGACGCTCGACGTCAAATGCAACTAATGCGCTCCTTGATCCCGCGATGCGTTCGCCGGCGAGGAAACGGACAGGAGGGAAGGAATAAAGAAAGCCGGTTAAGAGAGGAGATTTTAAAAGCGCGCTTTGATTTACCGGCTGGAAACGGAAATGGAGACGCGAAACATCACCGGCCGTTCGACCTTATTTTCAACGACGGCTCGGCCAGGGTCCGGCTTAATCGAACGTTGTCGGCTATTGTGAATCGGCCACCGTGGAATTGTCTGGCGAAAGGATGGTTCCGGTGCTTCGAGCACGTCAGACGTCGCCGCCAATCGTTGCCTTAATACGTCCACCCTCGTTTTACCTTCGTTCCGGGACCGATATCGCGTTCATTGTCCGGCGATCTTCCGTCGCATTTAAAACCGGCGAAACTCGCCCGGCCATTAAAACTGCGGATTAATTAATCTTTACTGTTTTCTCTTACTTGTTTTCACTCGATTCTATCTTGAATATAAAACGGACGGGGTTTAAGAAGAACGTAAAAGGCTAATGAACGATAAGGGACAATGCAGATTTTACGCAAACTTCTCGGCTGCTTGAAAAGGGGTGAACTCGATTAATTTCGTCCCCTATTTGTAAGCTTTTCCCACGGATCCGTCCGACTTAATCTTGACGTCGTCGTCGCGTCGGTGTCTCGGTAATGGAATTATTAACGAGATAAGTTTTACGAGAATTTTTCGCTGCCATTCGTTCCTCTCTGTCAATTAATAGCCGCGCGCGCAGCGTTGCGTATATGGGACTTCGGGATAAAAATTCTAACTTCTAAGGTGTTCAATTTTCAGCCTAAATACTTGAATATATTTGGAGAAAGAATAAGAAGATAGATTAATTTCCACCAAGGAAGTACGATTCCTAAAAAAAATAATTACTTGTACTGTTTTATTGAATAAAAACTTTTTATGAATTATTCACAAGTTATTTCTGACAAATTCAGGATGTTGAAGAAGTAAAGCAAGTCATTCTTGTATTTTTTGTAGAAAACGATCCAATGTGCTACTGCACTTTTGCTATTTCTTTGATAATCTTGCATAATACAAATAAAAAATTTATCGAAATTATGCCTGAAATCCAGGGCAGAATCTTCAAGTTCAGAAGAAGCCGAACTAAAAACTAACACCTTAGTTTTGCTTTCTTCAAGGTTACTGGAAAGATAATGATATGATATTGAAGAGATATGAATATTGATAACAGTCTGTGATGTAAAAAAATTATTTAAATTTTAACAGGCAGCTAGAGGCTATATCTTTTCTTGTAATACTTTACACATTTGCCCTAAAAAGTCAGAAATGAGATTTGAGTGTATTTTTTAAAACCTTAATTCAAGATAAGGTTATATGAGCCGTAAAATCTCTGCCAAAAGTTTAAAACATGTAATGAAAAGCTCTGTCTAATATTTGAAGCAATGAACTTTTAGAAGAAATGATAATTACAGAAGAGAAAGCTTCTTGTGAAATTATTCGATCACATTTTCTTGGTCATAAGGAATTTTTAACGCATAATTTCTAATATTCTAATACATAATTCTGGCTACAGTGTTTATATATCTTATAATTCCTACTTTTGCATACTTTTTATTCTGTCTTAAATAATATTCCTCGAAATTAACGTTATTTCAACTTGAAAATACTCAAAATTCATGTATTAAAAATTATGGCTTGTTGGTTATGTAAAAAAAGTCACGAAAAAAAATATCAGTTACCTACAAGTTAGAAATTAAATTATTACTGCACTAATAGCAAATCAACAAATGTAGAAACAAAAAAGACTCCAAAAATATCTCATTTTTTTAAAGAAAGTAGAGAAGAGAGTTAGGTGCAGGGTATGCAGTCAGAACAAAAAACGGATGTAAACGTGGTACATTTGTAACTCANTAATTAACCGATTACTCCTGAAATATGCAAGATAGAAGAAAATTGTATACGACCTTTTCTGTAAAAAATAGTAGTACCTACAACTTTTATTGGAACCATTTTTTGAAATTCCGTGAAAAAGTAATATTCAATTTTTCTGAGGTTTTTCCAAGGGGACTTCAAATTTCGCGAAAATTTCGTTTTTCAANAGAAGTTAACTTCTTTATTCTTGTCCCATGACGACGCACTATACGCCAGGGTTGATATTTGCAATGCTCTCGATAATCAGTCTTGCGACATGATATTTAAAATATTTAAGGAATGGGACGAGCGATCCTGAATCATTTTTACAGCCACCGGTAACCGGAGAGGCGGAAAGAAGGAAACGGGATAGACCTTCACCTGGCAAGGTGATCCACAGCCCAGGTTCTCGTATTTCCTTGTCCAATTACGTCTCTCGTAGAGAACAAGAAGGAGCAGCGAAATCCCTGCAGGGCCACGACGAGAAACGAACGAGAGAGAGTTGAAAGGACGGGCTTCAGCTATTATAATAGTATTCTCCTGTCCTCCATTCTTTCACCGTCGACGTGCTTAACGGTCGACGATTGTCTTTAAAGAAATTGCGAGAAAATAAACGGGTGGGCTGTCGATAAACTTTTTAACGAATCCCTTCCGCCATCGATGAGGCGTCTCGCGAGCGTTCAAAGGACTCGCGAAACTCCGCTGCCACGTCCTGCCGTTTCAAGCACTTTCCTGAAAGGTCCTGAGGTCCTCTCAGAGGTTCCTCTCGGAACGGCAATGTTTCTCGATACGATTTAAATTGCAAAAGGAACGCGTTTATAATTCTCAAAGGAATTGTGATCACGATTTTCGAACGTGGCTTTTTAGGGGTTCCCTGAGGATAATCAATTCGGGGAGACAGGTGGTGCGCGATGAGAACGATTTCCCATCTCGCGGACAGGAATTATTTGCGGACATCAGTCACACAGCGGTCACATTTGTAGGGCGCGTCGTTAGACCGGGATCATTTTTCTTCGGCCGCTATTTCCTGGTTTCCATTCTCCCTTCAACCGATCCTGCCCTCCCCCTTCCCCGGCGCTCGTTTTCTTTCGGAAATAAATGACCGGGACCCGGGATCGACGAGCACGAATTTCACGCAGAGTACGCGAATGAGATCCGTATGAAATTATCTGTCTAAAAGGGGGCCCGGAGAGGGTAACGAAAGGGGTTGCCAGAGATGGGGTGGCGGACTTGTCGAAATAAAGTAGTATCAGCCTGACGCGTCATTAGCAACGGAGCTCCGAGGGCACACAAAAGGGTTATCCTTTCAAACGACGAATCCTTTCGAATTTGTTTCGAGGATCGCTCACCTGCGTGAATAACACTTTCCGAGGTTCTTTTGAATGAACACGTGAAAGGATAAAACGCGATTAAAAGAATCCTTTTATACTATCTCCCCCTTGGGTTATTTTTCTTATCAAAAAATTTTACTAATTAATCATTCATATATGGACACATTGCTACGCTATGTATCATCAGAATCATTAAATGTACAATTATAAATATTGAAATAACTTTTTTCAGTATACTGTTGTATATCTATACTGTATATACAACAAAACATGTTATATAGCAAAGCTATGTAATTTATAAATGCAAAATGTTATATAGCAAAGTTATATAATTCCTAAATGCAAAATGTTATATAGCAAGATATTATATAGCATAATGTAATATAACTTTCTTTTCGTTATAAATATAGTAGACTATATAAAGAGAGATTTTTGCAATGACAAATACAAATGTAAAATGTTGACAAGTTCAAGGAATGCTCATATTTCTTCACGTGTATTTCAGACTTTTTCTACTTTTTATTGCAGTTATACTTCGAATGTTGTAAATTTTTATTCACTATTATATTTTAAATTCATTAATGGACACTTTTTTCACATAAGTTATATTTCTTGCAATTATTATTTAAAATTATTATTAAAATGACATTTTTCGGTTTCACTTCTGATTATAACTTTATTTATATACAATTTTATGCTTCATGTTATTAGCAAATTTGTTATTTTTCTTTATGCAATTTGCAATGTTCCCACTCATTTCAATTTTAAGGATAATGGATTTACACTGATTGATTTCTGAGGCCTTTCAATGTTACTATAACGAATTCATAAAACATTTTGTGTCTCATTATTCATAATGGCGTAAAACGTTTTAGCAGTAGCTGCTTGTGTAATTTCATTAGAAAAACAAATTAGGTCGGAGCGAAAATTCTGTTTACTGCCATAATTATTAGCTCCAAAATGTAACGGCAGCGAAGCGAATTTCGAGTTGATGAAAATTTTAAACTTTTCGCGCACCGGAAGATCCGATTTTTAATACTTAATAAATAAAATTCGATGTAAAATTAGTAGGAAAAATACATATTTCGAGATGCAATACTAATAAAAAAACAGATCAACAGTAATCCTACGGTTTGTTGCAATTTAGTGCAGATAGACAATGGAATAAATTATTGTAACAAATTATGGTTTGTGTTCTCTGTGCTCTTCATATGAATAGCTTCGGATGAAAATCTACATACATATCTAGATAAGTCATTATATGAAGAGTCATAGTGATGAAATTCACTATTCGGAATTGAAAGGTGCTGGAAATGATACAGCTGACGTGTTGACATCATTTCCTACGCAATCCAACCGTCCAATCATATTTTGAAAAATATAGCTTTTCAAATATTTTATTTAAACAATTATTTGTTTATACAAATGTTTTCAGCCGTGAGAGCTCTTTATTTGAAGAGCTTCGAATGCAAATTTATTCATATGTGTATGTCTATTTCAAATAACTATTTAAATAAAAAGAATGTTTAATATGCCATGTTTTTACGGATTAAGACGATAAAATAATTGTTCCTAATCCCATAGAGATAATATCACGTCATGCAGCATAGGCGTTTTACCGGAGCCCATTTATTCAAAGATCCTCCGGCCAGGTGCGTCTTCCACATTTTCCAGCCAGTCGGTATTTGCTCGCCGGTAAAATTGTCTGTTCCATGTACATCCTTTGAGACGGAAAAACAGCGAACGGCGGAACGCAGTCTGGAAGAGTTCCGTGCCCACTTTATGAACCTGTTGTTAGGTGGGCAAATCTCGCTGACAAAGGGCCCTTTGTGTAACGAATATACCCCTCGTATACGCATAACGCTAAGCCGTTTGCCGCGACCGACGACGCGTCGCGTCGTCTCTGATTCACCCGTTCCTCACATTTAATTAAAAAAGAAAACGCGCGCTCGTGCGTGCGTCCGCGCGCTACGCGGCTAAGCGATCGTTTCGCGCGCGATCCCACGAAGGCCAGCGCGGTTCGCCGTTTGTCTCCGGTCCTCTCTTTTCATTCATCGATTCTTCCGCTCGAGATGCGTCTTTGATGCCTATTTAGAAGCGCTCTCGGGTTAAATGATAAAGAACGGAAGTCGAGTTTCGTGACACGGTTTATACGGGACAGAGGAGGAGGAGGAGGAGGAGGACGAGAGCGCGGGCTCTCTCTCCTGTTCAATTGTTCGGTGACTCGAGCACCGTTGCGTTTAATCCCTNATAATACTGTTCAAAAATATATCATTAATCCGTGGGAGACACACACTGGTAGCGAAACGCAGAAGTTAACTTCTTTATTCTTGTCCCATGACGACGCACTATACGCCAGGGTTGATATTTGCAATGCTCTCGATAATCAGTCTTGCGACATGATATTTAAAATATTTAAGGAATGGGACGAGCGATCCTGAATCATTTTTACAGCCACCGGTAACCGGAGAGGCGGAAAGAAGGAAACGGGATAGACCTTCACCTGGCAAGGTGATCCACAGCCCAGGTTCTCGTATTTCCTTGTCCAATTACGTCTCTCGTAGAGAACAAGAAGGAGCAGCGAAATCCCTGCAGGGCCACGACGAGAAACGAACGAGAGAGAGTTGAAAGGACGGGCTTCAGCTATTATAATAGTATTCTCCTGTCCTCCATTCTTTCACCGTCGACGTGCTTAATGGTCGACGATTGTCTTTAAAGAAATTGCGAGAAAATAAACGGGTGGGCTCTGTCGATAAACTTTTTAACGAATCCCTTCCGCCATCGATGAGGCGTCTCGCGAGCGTTCAAAGGACTCGCGAAACTCCGCTGCCACGTCCTGCCGTTTCAAGCACTTTCCTGAAAGGTCCTGAGGTCCTCTCAGAGGTTCGTCTCGGAACGGCAATGTTTCTCGATACGATTTAAATTGCAAGAGGAACGCGTTTATAATTCANCTTTCCTGAAAGGTCCTGAGGTCCTCTCAGAGGTTCCTCTCGGAACGGCAATGTTTCTCGATACGATTTAAATTGCAAAAGGAACGCGTTTATAATTCTCAAAGGAATTGTGATCACGATTTTCGAACGTGGCTTTTTAGGGGTTCCCTGAGGATAATCAATTCGGGGAGACAGGTGGTGCGCGATGAGAACGATTTCCCATCTCGCGGACAGGAATTATTTGCGGACATCAGTCACACAGCGGTCACATTTGTAGGGCGCGTCGTTAGACCGGGATCATTTTTCTTCGGCCGCTATTTCCTGGTTTCCATTCTCCCTTCAACCGATCCTGCCCTCCCCCTTCCCCGGCGCTCGTTTTCTTTCGGAAATAAATGACCGGGACCCGGGATCGACGAGCACGAATTTCACGCAGAGTACGCGAATGAGATCCGTATGAAATTATCTGTCTAGAAGGGGGCCCGGAGAGGGTAACGAAAGGGGTTGCCAGAGATGGGGTGGCGGACTTGTCGAAATAAAGTAGTATCAGCCTGACGCGTCATTAGCAATGGAGCTCCGAGGGCACACAAAAGGGTTATCCTTTCAATCGACGAATCCTTTCGAATTTGTTTCGAGGACCGCTCACCTGCGTGAATAACACTTTCCGAGGTTCTTTTGAGTGAACACGTGAAAGGATGGAACGCGATTAAAAGAATCCTTTTATACTATCTCCCCCTTGGGCTATTTTTCTTATCAAAAAATTTTACTAATTAATCATTCATATATGGACACATTGCTACGCTATGTATCATCAGAATCATTAAATGTACAATTATGAATATTGAAATAACTTTTTTCAGTATACTGTTGTATATCTATACTGTATATACAACAAAACATGTTATATAGCAAAGTTATGTAATTTATAAATGCAAAATGTTATATAGCAAGATATTATATAGCATAATGTAATATAACTTTCTTTTCGTTATAAATATAGTAGACTATATAAAGAGAGATTTTTGCAATGACAAATACAAATGTAAAATGTTGACAAGTTTAAGGAATGCTCATATTTCTTCACGTGTATTTCAAACTTTTTCTACTTTTTATTGCAGTCATACTTCGAATGTTGTCAATTTTTATTCATTATTATATTTTAAATTCATTAATGGACACTTTTTTCACATAAGTTATATTTGCAATTATTATTTAAAATTATTACTAAAATGACATTTTTCGGTTTCACTTCTGATTATAACTTTATTTATATACAATTTTATAATAAAAAACGTGCTTCATGTTATTAGCAAATTTGTTATTTTTCTTTATGCAATTTGCAATGTTCCCACTCATTTCAATTTTAAGGATAATGGATTTACACTGATTGATTTCTGAGGCCTTTCAATGTTACTATAACGAATTCATAAAACATTTTGTGTCTCATTATTCATAATGGCGTAAAACGTTTTAGCAGTAGCTGCTTGTGTAATTTCATTAGAAAAACAAATTAGGTCGGAGCGAAAATTCTGTTTACTGCCATAATTATTAGCTCCAAAATGTAACGGCAGCGAAGCGAATTTCGAGTTGATGAAAATTTTAAACTTTTCGCGCACCGGAAGATCCGATTTTTAATACTTAATAAATAAAATTCGATGTAAAATTAGTAGGAAAAATACATATTTCGAGATGCAATACTAATAAAAAAACAGATCAACAGTAATCCTACGGTTTGTTGCAATTTAGTGCAGATAGACAATGGAATAAATTATTGTAACAAATTATGGTTTGTGTTCTCTGTGCTCTTCATATGAATAGCTTCGGATGAAAATCTACATACATATCTAGATAAGTCATTATATGAAGAGTCATAGTGATGAAATTCACTATTCGGAATTGAAAGGTGCTGGAAATGATACAGCTGACGTGTTGACATCATTTCCTACGCAATCCAACCGTCCAATCATATTTTGAAAAATATAGCTTTTCAAATATTTTATTTAAACAATTATTTGTTTATACAAATGTTTTCAGCCGTGAGAGCTCTTTATTTGAAGAGCTTCGAATGCAAATTTATTCATATGTGTATGTCTATTTCAAATAACTATTTAAATAAAAAGAATGTTTAATATGCCATGTTTTTACGGATTAAGACGATAAAATAATTGTTCCTAATCCCATAGAGATAATATCACGTCATGCAGCATAGGCGTTTTACCGGAGCCCATTTATTCAAAGATCCTCCGGCCAGGTGCGTCTTCCACATTTTCCAGCCAGTCGGTATTTGCTCGCCGGTAAAATTGTCTGTTCCATGTACATCCTTTGAGACGGAAAAACAGCGAACGGCGGAACGCAGTCTGGAAGAGTTCCGTGCCCACTTTATGAACCTGTTGTTAGGTGGGCAAATCTCGCTGACAAAGGGCCCTTTGTGTAACGAATATACCCCTCGTATACGCATAACGCTAAGCCGTTTGCCGCGACCGACGACGCGTCGCGTCGTCTCTGATTCACCCGTTCCTCACATTTAATTAAAAAAGAAAACGCGCGCTCGTGCGTGCGTCCGCGCGCTACGCGGCTAAGCGATCGTTTCGCGCGCGATCCCACGAAGGCCAGCGCGGTTCGCCGTTTGTCTCCGGTCCTCTCTTTTCATTCATCGATTCTTCCGCTCGAGATGCGTCTTTGATGCCTATTTAGAAGCGCTCTCGGGTTAAATGATAAAGAACGGAAGTCGAGTTTCGTGACACGGTTTATACGGGGCAGAGGAGGAGGAGGAGGAGGAGGAGGACGAGAGCGCGGGCTCTCTCTCTCCTGTTCGATTGTTCGGTGACTCGAGCACCGTTGCGTTTAATCCCACCCGCTACGGTTAACAAAGAATTTTTCTTCACAGAACCGTAGTCGCTCGCTGGAAACGAGGAGAGTTCTAGCGCGTTTCATTCTTGTTGTTCGGTGCCTTTTCCACCGAACACGCCAAAGCTTGTTTTAATCCCTTCCCTCCCAGAACGTTTTCCCCTTTCCTTTTTTTCTTGTTCTTGTTTTTCTCCGCCGGTTTGTACATCATCTTCGAATTAATTGGATTTCCTTTCCCGTGACTGCGTCGAACCCCGGGCCGGCTCCTCGATTTAATCGCTCGGAAAAATGAACTAATTCGAGTCGCGAAACGAAACGAAATGAAAGCCCATTCAAGGATACGGACAATGGGAACGAAGACTATTTAAAGTTGTTTCCACGGGGCGGGAGGGGCGTCGTCGAAGGAAAACGTTATTTAAGGAAACACAGACGTCCCCCCGGGAGGGACGTATTAGCGTCGATACGCCGGATCGGGCGAGTTCCCATCGCTTGTTTCTTTTTCAACGATCCTCGGATGTCGCGTTCCTATTATAAATCCTCTTTATTCAGGAACGATGTAGAATCTTGCGTAAATACGGCTAAACCCGACTCGCAGTACGGTTACCATCGAACACGCGTTAAATCGGACGGAACTTATTTCCTGGATCGAGTTCGTAAGTTTTGTAACTGTTTGTCAAACCGTGCGGATGAGTGTGACGTTGTAAAAATATTTCAGAATTGAATAGCTTCCCAATTGAAATTATTGAGGGATTGGAAGGGTTTACGTGGTATTTGCAGGTCAGGCAGGAAGTAAATTAGAAAAGATGACCTCCATTAATATTTAGGCATGTAACTTTCAAGCATTGAAATATTTCAAATTTTTTGGTTCAGTCCAGTTATAAGCCGGAAATAATTAAAACCTGTCATTTTCCTCGTCTATTTTCGATTTTTAATTATTTGTAGCTCATAGTAATGTTAGGAGATATTGATCAGACTTTCTGCAGATATATTATTTATTTAGGATTACAAAATGCATGTTTCAGATTTTCATTAGTGACCTAAATAAAGAACGTAGAAATTGTGTCATTTTTTGTCTGTGATTCTGGCTAATAGCAGTTTTTTGTAATTTATTTCCATACATTGGCTAGGAAAGTAGGTCTTCAAACATATATGAAGAAATTAAAGTTGTACGAGCTATAAGATCTCAGTCAAAAGTTTAAGACATGTAATAAAAGTGTTCAATACTTGAAGCAATGAACTTCTAGAAATGATATTGCCGAGTGATGTTGCAAAATAATTTTATCAGGTATCTGCTTTGCATTTTTTAAATTTTTTGCAGTGCTTCATTAATGTAATATCTAATAACTATTAAAATTTCAATGCTTCATCATTATTTTTATGTAAGTGTTCATACAACCTTAAGTTGAAATTAGATTAAATGATTAAAAAGAGTCACTATTTTATATTATATCGAATATTTTTTAATGAGGCTCAATATTATTACTTTGTTAACGAGCATAAATCTTTTAAAATATACAAAAGCGAACAAGAGAAGTTTGAGGATGTCAAAAAATAAATATACAAACTTAAACTTAAAATAAAGCAGATGACAAGAAACAAATTGAAAAAGAAACAGGACAAAATAAATAATATTTTATAAAGAAAATTGTTTCACTTAACTTAAACCAAAATTATATATAAAAGAACGAGACAAAAATAAGTGACTAAACAAATTTTAATTAAAGAGTGGAATGACAAACAGTAGAAGTAACTAAGGGCATACTTAATTAATACAAATTAAAAATTACCCTGACCCAACATTTTCTCCACGAGGCTGTTTACTACACTCCACCTTGTCTGCCTTCCGTGACCTACTTTCGTCAATTTTTTCGCTTTCTTTACTTCCATAAAAATGGTTAACAAAGACAAATCCAGAGACGACTGGCACACATATTTTTCAAGCCATCGCTTCACCGAACGCTTGCAGGCCAGGTGATGCGCAAAAGGTAGCCTTGTTGCAAAAATAAACCCCCGCGACGAACTGCACAGCCTACGTCTGAGCGGCTGTTTTGCAGTCAAACGCTGTTCAATGAATTTCCGTCAAATATTTTGACAGCGCGAAGTCAAGATTTCAAAATGGAAGTGTAAATCGAAGTCCAAGCTCGGTTTCCATTCGCGTGGTAGAAAAATATGGAAAAAACAAATGGGGGTAGAATAAAACAAACGGCGGCGGTGGAGCGAGGCTCGATCTGCGATTCACCCCTCCGTTGAATTCATCCATCTGTTATTTTCGTTCCTTCCTTTTTGTTCGCGAACCATTGTATACGACTAATCGAAATCGTCCGACTGACAGATATATAATAAGCGCTTGTCAATTACCGTGTATCAATTTATACATACGGGGTTCGCCCGGCAATGATTGATTGACGGTAGTTGGCTGGCTGATGTGTACATATATCCGATGTCTGAAAAACTGGCTGGGCCGGGGCTCAGAACCCGGGGACGTGGATCGCGTCAATTCGGAAACGAGCGGGATTACAAAAATAAATAAAGTATACACGGGGACACGCGTGTCGTTCACCGGCAAAAGTCTGCGCGTCGCAAAACGATTTTGCGTCACGAGCAGAAAATTTCGTTCTAAGTTTCCACGGCCGTCGGCGGCGCGACACGCTGACAGAACTTTTTCCCCCCTACGGCTATTGTTTTCGCAACTGGGAACGAAGGTACGTAGCCTCGTTTCATCGTTCGACACTTCAGAACGGTTCGATGAAGAGATTGAACGATACATCGCGCGCCGCGGAAAGG
>SMSR01008017.1:0-17478 GCA_019453355.1 Ceratina japonica | reverse complement strand
GGACGTAAGTAGAACCTCGAGGTCATAATAAGACTTTAATGCTTATGAAAAAATCTCCATCATACAATTTCACTTTAGACCTCCAAGACCTTGTGTAGAACTAAGAGGTTTAAATCAGAATTCAAATTTCGACTCGGGTTTCTGCGTTTTCAAAAGGAAAACGTCTCGCCTCGCGTGTACCTCCGCGCGAGATAAGGGAAAAGCGAAACTATAGCTGATAGATACAATCGAGGGTGCGAAAATTCGGCACGAATCAATGCTCGCGTACGCGGCCCACATGCACCGCTGATAAATCGATGCCGAATTTCAATAGATGCACCCGGCGCGAACTCTGCGTACACCACGGCCGCTGCTGCGACCGTTTTTCGCCCGGCGGAAATTCATCGGATTTTTGCGGATCCGCTGTTTGCGCGTGCGTTAATAAAGCTCGCGTAATTTGTTCCTGGTAATTGGATAAGCGAGCGGTCGCTTTAACGCGCGCTCTTTCGGATTCAGCCTCGCGTGCGACAAAACGCCCGCCGGGGCACGGTTCGTTTCAGGGCGGAGGCCGACAAGTTCCCGGGGACAATCGATCATCGATGGCATGTAAATGTTACGAGAAAACTCTTTCATGCGTTCGATATAAATGCAGGGAAGTACTCGTATAACACTATGGTTACCAGATACAAAAAAGGTCGTGCGATTTCTTTCTGACTCGATGGACGAGAAAATTAATCGATTACTCCTCAGGTATTGGAGATGGAAGAAATTGTATAGGACCTTTTTTGTAGGAAATAGTAATACCTACAACTTTTATTTGAAACATTTTCCGAAATTCTGAGAAAAAATATTTTTCTATTTTCTGACATTTTTCCAAGGGGTACCCCTTCAGATTCTTCGAAATTCTCGTTTTTCCTCAATTACTTCTAAATCGTTGGGCCTACGGGAAATTGCATAAGACCTTATTTGTAGCTATCAGTTGGAGCTACAAATTCTGCATGAAACATTTTTTTGTATCGTCAATAGTTAACGAGTATTTTACAAAAAAACGGAAAAACAGTTTTTTGCAAATTACTCGGAAACTGTTAACGATACAAAAAAATGTTTTACACAGAAATTGTAGTTCCCGTTGTCAGCTACAAAAAAGAATTGATGCAATTTTCCCGTAAATCCAACGTTGTAGGAGTAATTAAGGAAAAACGGAATTTTTTGCCAAAAGCTCGCTGTTTCGACGATCGCCCGACCGAATTTAATCAGTACCCATAAAATGCCAGTTAATCGTACTTAACTCGTTAAATACCGGACTTAGAACAAAAATGCATAGAACCTTTCTTGTAGCGAACATCCGTATCTACAACCTTTATTCAACAATTTTTTCGTTATCGTCAACAATTAATAACGAATAACGAAAAAAAATGACAAACGTATAATAATAAGAAATACCGTAATATTCAGACGGCAGTCGTTCATTTAACAAAACGTCCACATAATAGATTTCCGCGGTTCAGTTATTATTTCGCAGGTAGTAATTTGCAGTCGCTAATGACCATACAGTACAGTGGACGCGACACTAAAGAAAACAGTACATCTACATATCCAGTGCAGCGGCAGCGTTTTAAACGCGAGTCGTCGGGGTTTTTCTCGCCACGGATTAATGCCTCTTTTATTCGGCGAGTAATTTAAATGGACCGTGCGTTCATTTAGAATAACCCGGCCGAATCGAAAATGAAAATAGCTGTCTTAAGTGCCTCCCCCCACTCCGTCCGCCCCGCGTTACTTTGAATAGGCCAGATAAATGGAACGGTAATTAAAAGACGTTCCATTTAAGGTGTTCGCTGTTAATCTGTAGCCGGTTATTCATACCGCGGGGCACCGGCGCTTACCCTGCAACTTATCACGGCGCAAATGAAACAAGTTCCCTCGGTTGCGCCCGGCAAACAGACAACCTCAGGCATTTCGGACTTGCCAGGAACCATGAATTCTGTTACAGTGTTACGGGCGCGAAGGAAACACGGCAAACTCGTATGTTAATGCTCATTCGAGTGACCCCAGAGCAAACCGGGGCGGCGGCGGAGTGTCCGGTATTTTCTCTTACCTCTCTCCCTCTCTCTCGGCGAGGTGCGAAAGGCATTCAACTTTGAACGGGCCCGGGCTTCGTAGTTTATTACCGTCGCTTCCTCCTCCTCCTCCTCCTCGTCCCTCTCTTTTTTTTTGTTTTAATTACAAGCTTTTTTAAACCGCAATCGTATTTCACTGTTTGCGCGTCGCGGCCCGACGAACGGATGGGAAAACATAAATTACTTTATGGCTCTCGGTCCATGAAAGCTAAATTATAGCAGTGTTTTTATTTTTCGCTTTTTGTTGTTGTTTTGAAAAGGCAGCGCTGAAATGTATCAAGGTATTAGCGGATTCAACGCCGCCGCTATTCATCCGCGTTCAAAAAATATGGAGGAAATACATTACGATCGCAGAAAAGGCGATTACAAACACGGCCGCGTTTGTAGCGGAATTTATGTATGTCGCGATCCATCGGAACGAACGGGCACCCGTCGAACCCCTCCGCCGCCCCCGCGGCCTCCCCGCAGCCGCGGACATTGTCATTTTGACGTTCGGTCCCGCGCGCGACCGATAAATTAAAAGAAAAAAAGATATAATGGCCAACGATGGCCGGAGCGACGTCCCGTTATTAATACCCTAAATTACGGCCGAATCCCGCTTTGTTAAAACTGTTCCGCGATTATAAGAATCAGCTGGGACGACGCGCGTGCACCATCGAACAATGTTTCATTGTGCCAATTTCATTGTTTACGAACGTTGACGCAGAATTATATAAATTTCCCCTCCGGCGAAATTGATTTCGTTATGCGATTTCCATACAGCGAATTTTTAAATAAACCCAGGCTCGATCCACTCCCGCCGGATTTTCGATGAATTACTTTCGCAAGTAGGTTGCGCTCGTAAAAAAATAATGTTAATGCACAAAGGATTAAAGGGCGCGTGTATAACGCGCCCCGTTTATTAAATGCGGAAATATGCGGACTGCTCAAAGCGAAGTGCGCGTTGAAATATTCAAAGAGCGTAACGGGGTTCGATGCAGGCTTTATTCCTCTGAATGTGCTCACGCGGAGTTCGAATTTGCTCCTAGTCGCCGCGAAAGATTCGCGCTGTCGCTGACAAAGTTGGCGCCGGTGCGCCGCACAGTGCGGACAAAATGCAAAATTTTTGACAAAAATTTTGTTGTAAACGTCAATAATTTGCTATACATTAATTGTGCCTATAATTATGAAAGTGGTCTAAGTCATATATTTCTTGTTTCGAGATATTTAATGGATTACACGAATTCTACTAAATGAATTCCATATAATGTTGAAATAACAATTACTATCTAATGGTTCATTTTTCACAATATCACGAAAACTACATTGAATTAATTTAGTTCAAAGTAATGTGATCTGAAATAACTAATAAACTCATCGTTTTTTCAATTTTGACTTAGACCACTTTCATAATTATGGGCACAATTGTAGTATTATTGTTGCATTATTGCATTATATGTAAGCAGAATGTTTTGTAATTACTCGGAATTCGTATTTGAAATCCATACAAGTAAATCAGAATTTATTATTTTCCATTTTGATCTCAAACAAAAATTATGTACGGTCATTTATTAAAAAGCTTGTCAAATCAAGAGTTGCAAAAAGTTGCAAAAACGACTATGAAATTCTTCAAATATAGGAATTACTCTATCGAAATCCATCAAAATCTCAGGATATGTTTTGCCGCTTCATGTTTATGTTGGTTTGAAGTTTTATATCAATAATAATGTACACTTTAATTGTTGAAAATTGGCGCGAAATCAGCTAATTTGTAACGAAAATAGAAGAAAACACACGTGCCTTCCTAAACTCTTTCCATTATTATGAAATTCTATGCTTAGTATACAATAAAAATGAAAGTTGAACGAAAAAGTATTTACGTTCGATTTTTAATAAATTAAGTACAACAAATTTTTTTCCATTGTATCATATGCTCTATACTTTATCTACTAACAGATAGTTTAACCTTTTCGCCAAAAATTCATAAAAATCATTGTTATGTTGTTATTGCATGATTACATTATGCATAACCAATTTTGATATAACATCGTTTATAACAATTTTCGTTTTCAAATACATTCTTAATAAAGAAAATACATCTTTCATAGCAACATACTGAAGTACTGATTTTTGCCCCAAAATTCCGCACTGTGCGCCGGGACAACGTTGCCTTCGACAGGAAATCTGAGGGATTATTTTTTATAAATAGCGGCACGTATTTTACGGCTGCTTCAGGTTCGAGGGCCATGAATTTCCCACCACTGGTTTCGCAAATTATTTCGCGATTGCCCGCGGTGTAAATTCTTTAAGAGGCGTAAAGCAGATTTACGAGTCCGCAGCGGAGTCACAGGCGCTCTTATTCGTTCTTTCGCTGGGAAATTATATTCCTTTCTTGCGACGCGAATCGTAACTATCGATCGATCTACCGATTAATCTGTTGAAACCTTTGGAGCGAACGTCATCGGTTAGCTAGGATTACCTTAATCTCTCGTTCAACCCCCTGGCACGTAAATCCGAAAAGTTCTTGTGCGGTTTCCGCGCACTGACAACGTGTTTTTATATTCCCAATTAACGATCTCGACGCTCCTCCCTTATTTTTAACACCGTTATCAACTCGGGAATAATTCCACACTGATTCGCCCGACAGATGATGTTCGTACCGATTTCTTAAATTATTCCATTACTCCGTGTCTGCCGTAGAATTAAGCAAGCCATTTCTAAAAATTCCTTTTTATACATATTTTATAAATTAACGAGCCGAGAGAGCCAGTATTTTTGAAAAACGAATTTGAGCGGGGGGGGAGGTGACGTAGGGCCAGGCAGGAAGAAAGGATAATTAGCTGATCGGATCGTTCATTAAGGCGGGCATGTAGTGCGCGGGTCGTAATGAACGCGAATAATAATAGTTGTTGGTACGTAATTAAGTTCTACACGTGGAACACGGTTCCCCGGGCTTTTTCTTCCGGGCTAATTAAATTCCTACTTTGCGAGCGGCGAGAATATATATATTTAAAAAAATTGTTCGCGGCCATTCGTTAAAAAGCGTCGAGGGGGAATTTTCGCGGCGCGGTGTATTTTCTCCCGGCGAATTGTTGTGTAGCCGGGCGGCGGATCGCGCGGGCTAAATAACAAAATTTTTTTCACGAAATTCTTCCTCTGCTGGAAATTTCCATTAAACCGTATTACACTTCGGGGCCCGGCGCGACCCTTAGTTAAACATTCTTGTTCTCTAACGCGCGTACGTTAGCCCGGCGAGCGTAACCCCGGCTACAACCAGCGGGAGTACTAATCTCCCCCGTAGAAATTGTTATTCTTATTTGCAACCCCCGCGGTAAGAGCCGGCTCCTTTTTCCCTCGCGCGTTCCTCTACCGTCTAACCGAATGTTTCCGACGGAAACATGTGCCGCGCGCTCGAATCCACGATAATACCGAACGAAATGAGATGGATCGGCGAACCGTGCGCTCCTCCTCAGCTTCTTGCAGCTCGCAGCAAAATATAATCCAAGGCGAAATCCCGATCCCGCCGGATCTCCCGCAGGGCGAGTTTCAAATTGGAAGCCGGGGATTCGCAATTAAACTAGGCGCGTACGAATGATTGTTTATCCGCGGTTCGTCCGGGCGATCGCGTCTCTTGATCGAGGTAAGACGGCCGGGGAGGATATGGATTTCGAGGGTTCCGGGCTCCGCCACGATTAATCAGGGAAAAAGTTTATCGCTCGTAAGCGAATGGAGGGGGAAAACAAGCGGGGGAGGCTATTAATCTTCAGCTGATGAACCTCACGGTCGATTTTCGCGACTTCAGAATTGGCGAACTTCTCATCCGATTCGTCTTTCGGAAGCCCCCGTCCCCGTGATTAAAGGGACGGGCTCCCGGAGTGAAAACAAAATGCGCCGAGTCGAAGGTAAAAACTTTCCTAACTCGTTCCCCCCGTTCTCTGCTTCCCTGCAGCCGGCGTTTATTCGCCGATTACGTATCTGTTTCCGTTTACAAAAATCAACTTGCTCCTCCTCTGAATGCCGCCGCCGGCAACGGGTCCATCTGATATCATAATCGCTGAAACCGGTTTGTCGACCGGTTGATTGTGTACGGACTGCGGGTCCCGGTTATTTATTCAAATCCCCGTTTCCGCTGAGTTTCGAGATCAGATCCGGAGATAAATAATCGCGGCATTACGCCGGCCGGAATTAACCCGGGGAAAACTCGGGTAACGGGCCGGCGACGACGACGACGAAATTGAAACGGTCGTAAGTCCATGGAAGAAGCAATTTCTCCGCGATCGTCCATTTCGTTTCTCCTCCGGGCAGATAGCCGCGCGCGCGCTGTACCGTAGCGGGGACCGCACGAGCTTTGCGCCACAATGGACTGCCTTTTACATTCGACCACCGAAAGAATTCCGCCGCCGTCTTCGTGTATGAGGACGATCAATCGTCCCCACTAGGTTTCCGCTTCACCGTGAGGGATTCGAACCGTGGAATTTGTTTCCAGCTGCACCGCAACGTTTCTTCGGGCGCACGAGCTCCGTCGGAGACGAGCGATACTCGTAAAACAAAAGTCGAGAAAATGTATCGCCGTTTAGTCGCTCGTTTTTTATTTAATTATTTGAGTCTGCAGTCTGAACATACCGCGTATTCTTATATATAATTCTTATACAGGGTGGTCCGGAATTCGTAGTACAACCGGGCAGGGGATGATTCTACGTTAAAAAATAAGAAAATATTTTGGTATAACATTTTTTCATTCGGCACTCCGATTTCGAGAAAATCGATTTTGAACTTTGAGAAATNAGATTAAAGATTTTATTATATAATTCGGTAATTTCGTTTGAGTTCAATAAGTAAAAATTGTACTAAGCATGCAGATGAATTTTTCCTTAAAGTTTAGCAATCATTAATTAAATCCAAACGTGTTTCAAAATTACTATTCAAATACAGTAATTTTTACTTAAATATACAATAAATATTGCTAGAATTTTGTGGCTTCGTTTTTCTCAGTTGACGGTTAGCAAAAATTGAAATATAGTACAAAAAATACTTTCTTTGAGTAATAAATACGTTCCTTCTGTATTTATTACAAATCTATGTAGTAATTTCTACATAGTAATAATAATTACTATCCACAGTTACTAATTTTTACTATCACTAGTTAGTAATTTCTAATATTCAGTTTCTACATTTTCCTTATATTAGTTTACTTTATATTACTACACGCGATTTATATTATTTCATATACAGATTAAAGATTTTATTATATAATTCGCTAATATCCTTCAAGTTCAATAAGTGAAAATTATACTAACCATACAGACTTTTGCTTTATTATGTTGCAAGCTTAAATTGATTTCATAGTTCTCCAGATTTCATCGAGCATAAATTTACTCAAACTCGCCCACTTTTTTACCTTTTCAGTTTATCTCGCGGGTTAAAAAGCCTTTAATATGAGTAAGTAAAAATAAATAGATTTAATCGTATAATCAAGGAGCATTCAATTAGCGTTTCCGATTGCCGCGGATCAAAGGTAAAGTTTGAATTAAGACGTGGAATAAAATTTGTGTTCATAAACTCCGGCTTGTGCCAGGAGCAAGTAGTTAAAAGACAGTTTCGCGTTCCGTCAACAAGTCCGTTGAATATATTTCGGCGAAACTAATAGCCCGGCGCAGATTAAGGTGGAGGAAATACCGCGGCACGCGAGCTACGCGGATGTCGGAACCGGTTCGTCTATAGGCGTACGTAGGTATATATACATATATATATATACATACATATACATACGAAAATACATAAACGGCGGGAGGAGGGAAGCTTGGAAGGGCGGCCGGCAGTTTCTCGAAACCGTGCCTCTAGGCCCGATGAATTTTCCAAGAAAATTTTCTCCACGCTCCGCGTAAGACTCTTTCGGAAATTTGTTTGAAACGAAATTACTTTTCTCCATTTTTACCTTCTTATTGAGCCGCCCGTTCCTCCGCAAAACGCATTACCCTACTTTCGAAGTTTAAGTAAAATTTAATGTAAGAACTCGAGACCGCGGTTCTAGTCAAGAACAGGAATTATTGTTTCGTATGGAAATTTTTCACCCAAGGATTGCCCGGACTTCGAACGCGCCGCCGCCGCCGCCGCGACGCTCGGGGCCCGAGAACGGTATATCCTCCGAGGAGGATCTAGCGATCAATGGAGCAGCGATTTCGTTGTACGATATACGCTCGTCCTCGTTCGTCTTGGCCAAACGAGGATTTCAAGAGACGGTAACAGGGGGCGAAGAATAGAGGGCCGCGGAGCCGAGCGAAATTCGCGCTAGCGATAATCCGGCAGAAAGTTTCAGGATGTCCTTATTCCGCGATCCCGGAAACGTCTTGCTAACACACACACACACGGGGAGAAGGAACGTCGCGCGGCACGCAGGAAATGAGACCACCCGGAGAGTAACTTCCGCTCGGTGACGAAAATCCTTCGGCAGAGATTTTTCGCCGGGGCTCGAACTTCCACCGACGCGCGAAAGTGGAAAATAAAAAATGAAAGGGAAAAACGTTCTTGCGAACAAACTGTAGCGAGGAGTTTCGAATTACGGCGGCTCTCTCTCTCTCTCTCTCTCTCTCTCGCGTCGACACTAAATCTTTCAATTCGCTGCGCAGGGCCTCCCCGTCGGAAACCGGAGCCGAGGGCTTTTTTTGCGAAGGACGCGTCGCGTCGCGTCGAACGATTCGATCGGGCGCGTTGCGTCGGGACAAATTTTTCACGCGTATCGTTAATTACAGCGCGTAGCGCGTCCACCGTAACGAGTCTGCTCTTTGACGCGTGAAAAAAGGGGGAAAAGCGAACGCGCCGGTGTCTGCCGTGCGAAACTGATAAATAAAACGGACGTACACACGCGAAAACCGATCGATGCATATACGTCGTTTCGCCGTTCCATTAATCCGCTAACGAAACCGAGTATATCGGCCCCCGCTTTAAATCTTACGAGTAACCGGGACACGATATTTCATGCCTGGAATCCTGTAATATGTAAAGTAGGCAATTTTTCTGCAAGCACATCCGTTTTCCTTGTTCCGCGTTATTAGTTCCTGTCTTTGATTGGGAATCGACGGGGCAGGATGCATCCAGCGATGCCTCGCGGAAGAGATCCAGGCAAAGGAAGGAAGTAAATCAATTTCCATCCTATCCAAACAGAATTCTATATGTATAGGGAGGGAGGGAGGCCGAAATCGGAGCCGGCCGGGGTAAGAACCATGCTCCAAACAGTTTCGCCAAGTTAAATCCCGCGCCCGATTCGCTTTGAGAGCCTGGCGGTAAATCACAAAGTAAGTAAATTTCGCGAATAACGTTAACCGTTATCTCCGGCCGAGAGACGAGTTAACCCGGGGTACATACGCACGCGTGTAATACATAATAACGAGGGTCGCGCGGGCGTTAATAAGGATAGGGTGACGAATTTGCACGCCGTACACGCGCCGCCTCTGACGATATTCATCCCCGCGCCGAATTCTCGGTTTACGGCCTCGTAAAATTGTTATTAACAAGAAACGGGCTTTACACGCCGTGCAGTGCGGGCAAAATGCAAAATTTTGGACAAAAATCAAGATTTTGTTGTAAACGTCAATAATTTGCTATATATTAACAGAGAATAACAATAAAGAAAAATAATTTTAATTAACAAATGTTTAACAAAATAATTTTTTCTAAAAAATAAATTTATTTTACATATTTTTGCAACCAACAACTTAATGTAAATTAATTTAAAACACAATAATATCCTTAAAACCCAATAAAACCTTATCTTAGGATACTTCTATTTATCCTTCTCATAGCCGTCATTTCATTTCATTTCATTTTATTTTTTTCTTTTTTTTTGTGTTTTTTTTTCACTCATGAAGTTTTCGGAGTATGTAAATCTTTCTTTTCTTTTTTCGTTCTGCTCTTTATATCACCAGTACTTGTAAAGGGCCAATGGACCCGTAAATAAATAAATAAATAAATAAATAAATAAATAAATATAATATTAACAAACTTATGAAAACATAACTAGACATAATATTATTCTTCGCTTTCTAATTCAGAATTAATGTATAACAAAACGCGCCGGATGCTCGTGATTATTCTGAAATATCTCTTATTAGATAATTTTCAATGTTCTCAGAATGACGATTTTGTTTTTTTATGAAAGCTTTTCTATGTGATGAGATAAATGGGTCGGAAGTTAGTAAAAGCGTATTAAATAAGTCATAATTCGTGTCCTATCTATTTGTCTAAACAAATTGAAGCTGTTTATAGATTCTTCTTACATTTCTCTTTACATTATCTTTTTATATTAGTAAAACGGAAATGGAAAATGCATAAAAAATGTTATGTTTATTAATACATTAATTATAGTATTATTGTTGCATTATTGCATTATATGTAAGCAGAATGTTTTGTAATTATTCGGAATTTGTATTTGAAATCCATACGTCAAGTAAATCAGAATTTATTATTTTCCCTTTTGACCCCAAACAAAAATTATGTACGGTCATTTATTAAAAAGTTTGTCAAATCAAGAGTTGCAAAAAATTGCCAAAACGACTATGAAATTCTTAAAATATAGGAATTACTCTATCGAAATCCATCAAAATCTCAGGATATGTTTAGCCACTTCTTTTTTATGTTAGTTTGAAGTTTTATATCGTAATAATGTATACTTTAATTGTTGAAAATTGGCGCGAAATCAGCTAATTTGTAACGAAAATAGAAGAAAACACACGTGCCTTCCTAAACTCTTTCCATTATTATGAAATTCTATGCTTAGTATACAATAAAAATGAAAGTTGAACGAAAAAGTATTTACGTTCGATTTTTAATAAATTAAGTACAACAAATTTTTGTCCATTGTATCATATGCTCTATACTTTATCTACTAATAGATAGTTTAACTTTTTCGTCAAAAATTCATAAAAATCATTGTTATGTTGTTATTGCATAATTACATTATGCATAAACAATTTTGATATAACATCGTTTATAACAATTTTCGTTTTCAAATACATTCTTAATAAAGAAAATACATCTTTCATGGCAATATACTGAAGTACTGATTTTTGCCCCAAAATTCCGCACTGTGCGCCGTGTTTCTCGGACGTCGTCGAACGTGAGAACTACGTCTCGCTCGTTACCCGCTTTGCAACCCTGCCCGCTTCGCCGTTCGCATTAAAGTATAAAAATAGGCACGGGAGTCAATTAAAATAGTGAATGACACGTTCCTATTCGTTATCTGCGGCCGAAGGAAAGTTAGTGGTCGCGTGTCGCAGATTATTAAAGATACCGCGATACACAATAATGCAAAACGGGCGCCGCGCTCGATTTCCACGACCTCGAAACAATGACCCGTTGTAAAATTGCTCTCGTCGCGACTAATTTCTTTCTCGACGCGCACGAGAGAGAGAGAGAGAGGGGGAATAAAAGGCTGGTCCAACATGGGAGAGGAAAGAACGTCACGACTCACGCTCGTTTTTCCGCGGTTTCGTTGCGCGTCGGCCTAATTCCTCGTCAGCTCGTTATGAGTCGCACTCGTTACCCGCGGCACGGCAAATTTACATTTGAAAACCGGCGGCGACCAGCAAACCCGCGTCGAAACCCGCGTCGATCGTACCCACCCCCCGTCCTCCCCTTCTGGCTTTCCGCGTGCGCGCGGAAAAATTGTCAGCGATTCACTTACGCCGCCGATTCTCGCCGCGTGTTTCTCCGCAGGACGCGCACCTAATTCCGTTGAAACACACCGGAGCGGCGCGTAACTAACCGTCGTGATTACGACTCCGGGTCTCCCCCGGAAATTCTCTCGATAATTCGACGGAGTTCAATACCTCACGGTCCTCTGTTCTCCATCGGGGATAAATCATGTTCGCCGGCTGACTTTATCGCCTTGGCAGAGGCTGGCTGCCTAGTTAATCGAGCGGGCGAACCACGGGACCAGAATGGAGAGAATCCTGGGACGCGGCGGCGGCGGCACACGTCTCGGATAGGAGGACAACCGCGCGATGTACAAGCCCGGGCGATGAAAGGGCCCGGACGTGTTTTATTGCTCGGCTGATACGCGAAAATGGGGGACCGCGCTGTCAGCGATTGCAAACCCGCACAATGGCCCGCTCCTATACCGTTATTAATCACCGTTTCCTCGGCAGAGCTACGCATATCGGGGCCGGCCTGCATGCTGCCACGCACCGTAAACCAACAAGGAACTTCGCGTCGGCCACCGAAACCGGCTGTTGTTGTTCTTTCCGACGGGAGGCGGGGGCGGGATCAGAAGCGGGGATACCAGGTGCAGGCATAACACGGAGGGCCCCTTCGGTGAACAAATATCAATTTCGCAAATTGGAAATTATAATGGGTCGTAAAACGAAGCACTCGTTGCGGGGAATGGACAGATGATCGCCTTTATACATCGCAGACGAGTTAACGAGACAGAGGGAATTCCTCTAATAATTGAACGCGGAGGGTCGGTCGGTCGGTCTCTTCCTCTCTAATGGAATATGGAGAATCCATTCTCCCCGGCAACTTCAGTCGTGTTCTTTATTTTCAGTTAGCGAGATCAATGCGAAGAATTCCAGCTGTACAGACCGGAGGCGGACGGGGAATATTTCGATTGCGCCAGATTGATCCTGGCTATCCTTACGCCGCGCTCTCTACGTTCCCCGGTTAAATATAACGGCAGAGTTTGATTAATGGATTCTACGTGTCCCATCGAAAATTGGCCTTTGATTAATCGAGCTATGAAATTACTTTACGCCTGTACCGACGACTCGTCCTCTCTCTCTCTCTCTCTCCGCGTTTGCTTTTTAATAAAAACCGAACCCGAGTCGAAATTTTAATTCTGATTTACACCTCTTAGTTCTACACAAGGTTTTGGAGGTCTAAAGTGAAATTGTGTGATAGAGGTTTTTTCATAAGCATTAAAGTCTTATTATGACCTCGAGGTTCTACTTGTGTCCGGTTTAGGCAAGTTGAGGCCTGAAACGGAATTTATATCATTTTACTCATCTTTTGGCCTCGAAGTTCTTATTTTTATTGGAATTTGTTGATTCTGATTTGAGCCTAAAAGCCCTCTCTTTCATATTACTACGGAAATACTAGCATTTATACTATAGTTTGATAATAGAACTAAAAAAAGTATTAAACAATATTCAAAATTGTTTTAATTATAAAAGCTAATACAATTACTGTTTTATTTACCAAATGTCAGAAACTATTGTCGACTTAATTTTTTTAAATTGATGGAAACTCTTAAAAATAAACCTGTTAACGCGCAGATAATTAAATTTGGTAAATAAAAAAATAACTACACAAGCTTTTGTAATAAAATAAATTTTTAAATCTAACAACTTTAATATTCCTCATCAAACTATAGTCAACGTATTTAGCAGCCTTAAATATCAAATATTAAGTGGTTAAGTAATTATTATTAACACAAGTAGTAATAATCAAACAATATTGTTTCCATTCTAAAATTTCATTAAACCATCACTAAACCATTTTCTTAAAAATAGTGATGAGTAATTATTGAGAGGAATCGAGTATTAACTAGCTATAAGCAATGATAGATAATTAGCATCTAAAATATACTTACAGTATATTTTATAAAAGAAACAATCTTGTTTGAGAGAGAGAGAGAAAGAGAGAAGTAATCTTTATTACTAGAACTGCGTAAGATTTAGGGGAACGTAAACGGTATTACATGTAGGATCTGAAGATTTCAACCGGAACTTCTTGACTTTGAAGGTTTAAAACAGAAGTTAAATTTCGACTCGGGATATTTTTATCGGAATTTGTTGATTCTGATTTGAGCCTAAAAACCCTCTCTTTCATATTACTACGGAAATACTAGCATTTATACTATAGTTTGATAATAGAACTAAAAAAAGTATTAAACAATACTCAAAATTGTTTTAATTATAAAAGCTAATACAATTACTGTTTTATTTAGCAAATGTCAGAAACTATTGTCGACTTAATTTTTTTAAATTGATGGAAACTCTTAAAAATGAACCTGTTAACGCGCAGATAATTAAATTTGGTAAATAAAAAAATAACTACACAAGCTTTCGTAATAAAATAAATGTTTAAATCTAATAACTTTAATATTCCTCATCAAACTATAGTCAACGTATTTAGCAGCCTTAAATATCAAATATTAAGTGGTTAAGTAATTATTATTAACACAAGTAGTAATAATCAAAAAATATTGTTACCATTCTAAAATTTCATTAAACCATCACTAAACTATTTTCTTAAAAATATTGATGAGTAATTATTGACAAGAATCGAGTATTAACTAGCTATAAGCAATGATAGATAATTAGCATCTAAAATATACTTACAGTATATTTTATAAAAGAAACAATCTTGTTTGAGAGAGAAAGAGAAAGAGAGAAGTAATCTTTATTACTAGAACTGCGTAAAATTTAGGGGAACGAAAACAGTATTACATGTCGGATTTGAAGATTTCAACCGGAACTTCTTGACTTTGAAGGTTTAAAACAGAAGTTAAATTTCGACTCGGGGATTGTCTCGTCGCGTCGTCTCATTAACTTTCGAACGTCGTCGCGGAAATTACACTTGTGTTCTTTTTCCCCCCGACTCTTATATGCATGGTATACGTGTACAGATAATACCGACGAGCCCGGCGTATGCTCCAGATTCCGCTCGGGGGAGAGCTTTATCCATTCCTCTTTTTTCTCTCGGCTTTTTTCCCCGAGCCATTTCATCGAGCTATCGAAAAAACGATCTGCCAACATCCACAATCTCAAGACGGATCTCCTCGCTGAACTCGAAATGAAACGAGCGGGAATCGGAATTCTTATTACCGTTCGTTTCCTACCCGCCCTCTCTCGTCCTTCCCCTCCCCTCTCTCACTCTCTCTCTCTCTCTTTCGTTAAACCTCTGCCTCGGCCCGCTCAAATGCGATAAAGAATCCTGTCGAATTTCATGCTTCCTGTCAGTTGTGAATCTGAATGTGATCGACATTTCTCGTTCAATTGAACCTGCCGCCGTTTGAAAATTCCCTGATATACATCCCCGTCCATAATTCATCAAAACCGATGCACAATGAAGAAAGCTTCCTTAAATCGTACGATTTTTTATTTTGTACCGGCTGTCATCCCTTAATTACGCTCGCGTTATTATTAATGAAGAAGCCTTTAAGAAAAATCGGTAATTGCCCATTTGAAGGTATAAAATATTCAGCGTGCTGCGGCGGCGTTGATAAATTTCTACGCAGGCGACGGTGGCTAATTTTTAGTCCGTTTCGCAGCCCGGTTAATTACGGACGCCGCTCGCGGAGTTTGTAAGTATCCCGAACGGATAATAAACCGGCGAGAGGACTCACTTTGCGCGGAAGCTAATAAATTATCGCATCCCTAAGTAGATGGGAATCGAGCAACATTAATTACAAGATCCGTCCGTGTACTTTCCAATATCCGATCTCCTGTTAAGCAAAGTACCGACCGACACGCGTGCACGTAATAATTAATGACGCCTGCCGTTAAACATCCCCCGTCCATCGTCGACGACGTGGAACCGGTTTGAAAGAATGGATTTCGTAGCGGGGATCCGGGGGGTAGATTGAACCGGCAAAAAGAGGGTGTAATTAACAGGGAGATTGGCGTCGCCGAATTTCTGTCCGGCAGTATATACTACGTTGTATGAAGTACGTGTCGCCGGGAGCTTACCCTCGGGACACGGGGACGGTTCCGGGTGTACAGGACGTTTTAGTCACGACGCGGGAGAGGTTACCGTGTAATAACTTCGGGCCGAAGGGTCTTACGATGGACGTTTCAAGGGTACACCCTCGGTTCTTACCGGGCACACGGCTCTTCCTCCGTTTTATCAAACCCGGGGATAAACGGTAAGCTCTCCCAGGCATGGCCGGCGCGTATCGCCCGATACGCGGAATTAATTCGGGGATAAACTCTGCCAAATTAACCGTGCGGGGGTCGTCCTACTATCGGGGAAAGTTGAAATAATTTCGCCGGCTAGGCCGCCGGGTTTATAAATCCCTGCTTGAGGGAGAATGGAAAAAAATTGAAGAGAAGAACACCTGTCTTTTATGAGTGAATCCCCCCTTCGGTACACAGATCACAATTATAACATTTATTTAATTTATTTATTGAATTCACTCAGCGTCTCGAATATTTTAGATCTAACATTGCTTTCATATGAAAATAACTATAATACGTCGAGAGCGATGTTTGCCTATTTATATGCTCGGCACTATATATATACGTCTCCGCGCGTCGAGTGGAAAATATGTCCCGCGAAATGCGAACGCGGCCACCGCGTTTCTCATTTGTCTTCCATCGGCTCGTAACAGAATCAATCCATCGCAAATGAGGTAGTCGACGTTTATGTAAAGTCAGTCCAGATTTGTACCGATAAATTAAACCGAATCCGGCGCGCGACGGTATCAATTTGTTACGCAACGTCCCCTTATAAAGCGTGATCCCCCGTAAATTGCACAGGGAAACGGTGAAATCTCGGGATCCCGCGAGACGAGATTAATTATGCGTTTTGTCGCCGGCCAATTAAACGGCAATTAGAGTACGGGAGACTTAATTGTGACCGTCTGTCATAATCGGGCGGGCATTAATCAAGCGATCGAACACGCCGCGTTGAATCATCGGATCAAGGATTAACGGGGAAGGACTCTCATTCCGCGCCTCGACTAATCCTCGCGCCAGGGTTTGATTTCACCTGCTCCGCTCGGAGATCCTCGCGAGACACGCGCGCCCCAGCCCGGAATCCCCGGCCTCCATCCCCGTGGCTTATGCCGTGACAAATGGCAAGGTTTCCAGATAACGGCAAGAAGATCCTCCGAGTTTCGTATCTCCCCGACGATCGATCGGTTTCAATTCGGATCCTTGATACGCGAGATCCTCTGTTTCTCCGGCGCCACCCGCCCCCCCGGCAAATGGAATTCGAATTCCCGTGCATCCATCCGCGGCACATGCGTACATCGGTATCGGTAAGATTGATACGTCCGACGAAATGTGTCTAAAACGTTTACTCGCCGTCTGCGAACCGTTCGATCTAATTTTATTTATTTATTTATTTATTTAACGGGTCAATTGGGTCTTTACAAGTGCAGTGAGAATAAAAGAGCAGATAAAAAAAAGAAGAAAAGAAAAAAAAAATAGTGAAAGATTTACATAATTAGAAATAAGAAAACGGCTATAAGAATAACGGAAGTATCATGAAGAATGATTCCGAAATCGTGCGCGCAACGTAATTTATTGAAAAATAACGTTTCTTATTCATACGCCGAGGGAGTTTGGCGAAGTGGAGCAGCAGGCTCTTTCGCGGGGGCAAAGGTAACGACGCGGCACGTACGGAAAAGTTTGAAAAAAAACGAGCGAAATCTTTGGGAAAATTTCATATTTCAGTTCACTCC
>SMSR01008015.1:7421-22600 GCA_019453355.1 Ceratina japonica | reverse complement strand
CAGCGAGAAAAAGCCCTCCCCTGTAACCTCTTACCCGGGATTCGTGTAACCCCTCGAAGAACGGCGGCCTAATCTCGCGAGAAGATACCGTTTTTAGCGACCGCCGAAGTGTCGGTCTTATAATCATTAGAGAGGGCAACAAACAGGCCGGAAGAAATTTGCGAGCAGCCGCAGCGACCGCGAGGGGGTGCGCGAGGGCCAAGTTAGGGGAGGGAAGAGATTCGAATCTCCAGAGGTGCGCAAACTCGAGGAAGTTGAGGAAGGGGGATGGGCCCCGAGAGAAGAGGGACGAGAGGTCGGAGAGAGGCGGTGTAGGCGAGGGTGGCTGGCTTGAAAGAGGTGCTTTACATTATTTCAAGAAGCCAGTTCCACGTTGCGGAGGACGAAGTGCGAAGGAGGCGGATGAATGGCGAGCGGCCGGCGAAATAAAACGAGTGACGGCTGGAAGAAACGCGCGAAAGAAAAGGAGGAGGACAACAACAACGGCGACGACAACTACGTCGGGCGGCGGGTCCGCCGACGGAGAATGGCGCGAGAGATTTAATTACACGATCGGTTTAAAGGTCCTTCCATCCTCAGTCGATCGCGACATTGTGAATGGCCGTGGAAACCCGTTTTCCACGGCTATCCCATAGGTCGCACCGACTCGTCTTCTTTGATTCATTATTGAACGTCCGTTAACGAGGTTACCGTCGATGTTTTTCCCCGCCTAGCACCGGCTAATTTAATAGCGGCCGACTAGTTCCGTTTCTCGCCCCGGCCGGTGTTCGGCCAACTTTAATTCTTGGCCCGAGCTTCCCCCTTGGCCGAGAAGGCGACGACAACGCGATTAAAAATTCAATTTTATTTATAATCGGATTAAACGGACGACGTTTTTCATTGTTAACGGTACTTTCCTCGTTCTCATTCCTCTCGCTTCTTTGCACAGATTACGTGCTTTCCCGTTGACACGTAGATGTTTCTTAAGCCATCTGAATCTCCAAAGAACTTAATGCTACTGTTGCTTTAAAATACAATAGGAGAGGAGGATTATTAATATAATGTATGAATCCTTCGTTCAAAACCTATTTTCTATTTCTTTCGACAAAAAACAAAAAAAAAAACAAGACAATCTGGATGCAGGATCTCGCCGCGCAATTTCCACGATATCCGTCCCGCAGGAATCGGCCGAAAGCAGGGAAAAAAGGGGCGAGCAAATTTCACGGTGGAAGTTCCTGGGAAAGGTGGGCGGGGTTGCACTTAGTCCGCGGTGTATATAAGATTGAGTCCTTTTCGTCGAGGTCAGCTACAGCCGCCCAGGGAGGAGCGTTGCTCGAACAAGGCAGCGAGATAGACCGAGACGAGCTTCCTTAAACATTCAGGTACATACTCCACCCTCGCCGAGGCGAGGAACAGCGATCCCGTGCAACCCACGGAAGGCGCTAACCGACGGAATTGGAATTACCTATACCCAGCTAGTCGACGCGGCAGCCTGGCCCGACCAGCTTTGGCAACGCAACATGAACGGGAAGAGCCACGGTCCTTCACCGGCACAGGAATTAGGATACGCGGTTGTATTCAACGGAATTGAGCGTTTCGCTTGAATCGGGAATTTCTCCGCTGCGCTCTGCCGACCGATTCCGTCGTTTCTATGCACCAAATGTGAAAATAGTTTCGGAATAGCTCGGCTGTAGCTCAATATAACCCCGCCGGAGGTTTTTCGTCATGATACGCGTCTATATGAACGTACAATGGTCGACCGATGATTTTTCAACGAACTTTTTTCAACCGATTTTACGAATCGACCTCGTAATTGGAAGATTCCGGGTTTCAAAAGCGATTCACCGGTTGTCCGCGGTTTATATCGAAGTTTCGAGATTAAGTGTAATGGAAAATTGACAAAGAAGTAACGGGAAATAAATAGTGCTCGCTAAGGTATTGATGATTTTCGAACAGATGCCTTTTAGAATTCGATCTTCATTGCCGAAGGTAAGAACTGTGTGTAGAGGAAGATTTCAGTTATTGGGTGAGTTTAGGGTAGGTTTTGGTAGACGATTGCTATTTAGTATTGAAATGACCCGTAAGGCGATTGGTATGGAACGTCCGAATGGATAAAAGCGATCAGAATGAAATATGTTGAGAGAAAGGAATCGGTTTAGTTTTCGAAGAATTAATATAATCATTGAATTATCAATCGTTCTGGTCATGTTTGAACTTAAATTATGAATCAACGAAATACAATAAAATTAAAAATGGAAATGTCTATTTTGACTTATGTCGTCCAATTTTGTGCTACAATTCTTGTTTAAGGAGAGGGTATGGTATAACCACTTTGAACAATCCATTTTCCTGACAATTTTTCATACAACAGTACATCTTCTTAGAAATATTTTTCCAAGACCTCAAGGTCATATGAAGTAAAACTTCTAAGATAATATTCTAAATAAAGCTGTGCGCTTCGACCGGCCGAGAGCGGTAGGCAGATAACCGGAGCAGTTGCTTCCTTTTCTCTCAAATTTTATTCTTTTTTGTAAAATTTTGGAAAATTGAAGCAAAAGGAAGCCTTGGATATTGCGAGTACAGCATGTACTTTGCTTTATGGTGCTAAGATCGACGATTCAGTCTAAATGTGAAAAAAACGTTTTTCTTACAATTGTCATAGTTCAAAACTTTAAACGCGTTTTTCTCGAAATGACTTTCTTGAAGTCGGTGCGCACGATATCTCAAAAACTACCGATCCGATTCATGTTGAATATAGTTTTACAATACATATTTCACTAGGTTCTAACGTTCTTCTTTTTTTTCGCTTCAGACCGATTTTACAGCGACAAAATGGCACCATTTTTAGGGTAGATATCGTGGATTTGACTTCAACCAATCACCAAAAATTGAAAACAAAAATTTTTTAAATAAAAGGGCAACGTTGCGACACAGATTTACTTTTAATTTACATTCCAATTTGTGTCTCAGATGATTTTCTAATGAGTGAACACGCATACGTGTATTTAGTAAAGTAAGATTTGTAACTTAAATCGTTTACGATCTGTGTGAATGTTATTAGTCGGCCGACTTATCTTAATATTAATATGTTATCGCAATCTGAAGAATGATTTCCGGATGTTGATTTCGACGCACCAACTTTCGGAAGTCATTCTTCAGATTGCGATGACATATTAATATTAAGATAAGTCGGCCGACTAATAACATTCACACAGATCGTAAACGATTTAAGTT
Source organism: Ceratina japonica (assembly GCA_019453355.1). Classification (NCBI taxonomy): domain Eukaryota; kingdom Metazoa; phylum Arthropoda; class Insecta; order Hymenoptera; family Apidae; genus Ceratina; species Ceratina japonica. Next base: position 19,387 of record SMSR01008015.1, on the reverse strand, counting down.
ACAAATCTTACTTTACTAAATACACGTATGCGTGTTCAATGAGTTATAGCGAACACCGCAAAACGTATTTTGTTTTTAAATGGCCTCCGTCAATTCGCTCTCACTGGCTTGTTTATGAATATTTTTTGGCGAAAAAATTACTGAACGTTCTTCACATGTTATATAACTATGTTCAACAAACATTAATAAAGTAACTCTAATAGTCTCTTTAGTAAAAATTTTCAAAAAAGTGCTTCTTTTTAGACCCATTATACCATACCCCCCTTAATACAAGTCTTATTATCAACGATACAAATAGACAGAGGCACAGAGAAGCATGTGGACGGTAATGCGAGAGCCAGTGCCACGGAGTTCGAAACAATGGCGATGGAGGCACGGCGGGGGGGCGGTAAGGAGGAAGAGGGAAGAATTGCATGTCCCGCGTTCTCGAAAAGTTCCCTTCGGGCCGAGGCTCGGCTGGCGCATTACCGTTTAATTTCGTCCGCTTTACAAGCGGCCCGATTGCCATTCTCGGTTCGATTATCGCGTTCTCTCGGCCGATACCCTCGAAAACAATGCGGCGCGACAGTTTCCAAGCCGATAAAACGGTTTACGCTGGCCGCGGCGAAAATGAAAAAAGTCCACCCGGAGATGAACTGCGCGCGTAAGCCTACCCGGGATCGTTCGACTATTTTTTTGTTTCCGCCCCAGAAAACATCTCGTACCCCCCCGATTAATACCATGCCCGAGCCTTCGCCCTCTCCCCTACTGTCCCCGTGCCACCCCTCTTTGTCGTTACTGTTCCACGTAATTGCTATTGATTTCGATTCGCGGGGATACAGGCCGTGGCACTCGTTCCTCTCTCGTTCCATACCCTCGGCGAAGCTATTTCGTACGACGGACGTCACACTTCCACTTGTGCCTGATTCATNCCATACCCTCGGCGAAGCTATTTCGTACGACGGACGTCACACTTCCACTTCTAGTCGTGCCTGATTCATTGTTAATGAATGATTGGTATTTCGATCGGCGGATTTTTCAATCGTATGAAATAACAAAAAAGGAATTTAAGGTGGCTCCAGCGAGTTTGTCTAAAATTATAGATTGGGGTTAAACTTTAGGAGAATATTATTCAAATCTTTAACTTTCGATAGCCATAAAAAAAGACGGGAGGTCGNCAAATCTTTAACTTTCGATAGCCATAAAAAAAACAGGAGGTCACCACATATATTGGTGAGAAAAGTACATTACAAAATATTCATTTTTAACACAGAGTTATATGGGAAATGTAAGAAATTGCTTGTTCTTAGTAATAAAATTATAGATTTGAGTAAAAAACTACATGCTTATAAAATTTGAGACAAGGATTCTGCTAGTATCAAAATAAATATAGGTAACCACGCATTTTGATGAGTAAATAGCAGTGAAAGTCTGACATGTTACATTTTACCATCTTTGTGCTCTGTTCTTCGCATGTCCGCTTACAGATCAGGAATGTACAGCAGAGGGCGTTTTTCATAGGGCGAAAATTAACATACATAATTCTTTTTTACTTTTTATTATTTGTGACATGTTTTANAGGATTCTGCTAGTATCAAAATAAATATAGGTAACCACGCATTTTGATGAGTAAATAGCAGTGAAAGTTTGACATGTTACATTTTACCATCTTTGTGCTCTTCGCATGTCCGCTTACAGATCAGGAACATAGAGCAGAGGGCGTTTTTCATACGGCGAAAATTAACATACATAATTCTTTTTTACTTTTTATTATTTGTGACACGTTTTAGCGAGTTATGTACATTTGAATCATGTACAACAATATATATTTATGTCAAGAGCATTCAACTAGCAAAAAACTCTAAATCTTAATTGGAAACCCCGCTTGATACGACACCAAACGTTGGAGCCACCTTAAATTGTCAGTTTACATTTCCGCACGATGGCAATTGGAACAGAGAATGAAACAGGAAGTAATTCAAGTTCTCCCTTCAACAATGGATCCGATCAATCAAACGATCGAGGATCGGTGCTTTCCCAGCGCATCTGAACGCTCGTACAGCCTCCAGTCGATCGGCAGCCGAAACAATTATAGAATTTAACCGTGCGATTCCGTAATACTGGCAGAGCTGCGCGCCGCGGCCAATTCGAGAACGCGACTATGTGATCGGCCGTTCGGTTCATTCCCAAATGAAGAAACATCTCTGGTACGGGCGGTTTCTGCTCCGCTCCGGCGAATATCCGATAAATTCCCGGCAGTGTTCGCGTGCACGCGCGATCTCGCGCGAAACAACGAAAAGCCGAATAACTTACGCGACAGCAAGCTCGGGGTATGCTCGGAACAGGGCACANATTCCCAAATGAAGAAACATCTCTGGTACGGGCGGTTTCTGCTCCGCTCCGGCGAATATCCGATAAATTCCCGGCAGTGTTCGCGTGCACGCGCGATCTCGCGCGGAACAACGAAAAGCCGAATAACTTACGCGACAGCAAGCTCGGGGTATGCTCGGAACAGGGCACAGGGGGGGAGAAAAAGAAGGAGGGAAGGATCCGAAAAGTAATGTGAGAAATACGAGGAGAGGGCCCCGAACCCGAGGGTCATAAGGTGCATCGGTTAAAACGATCGAGGGGCCTGGAAAGAGAGAGGAAGGGCCGACAGAGATATTTGGAACTCGCCGCGCGGCGCGCCGCGAACAATTCGCGGTGTAGGAAGCCAAAGAGATATCGCACGGTGGCCTCTGCCCGTTAAGTTCGCGGTTCGGCTCACCGCGCCGCTGCATCGCCGCTGAAATAACCGAAGAATCTTATGCTCATTTCACGACCCGAAGAAGAGAAAGAGGAGCCTGTGTATACGCTCAGACGACAATCCCATATCGGAGCCGAGATCGCATTGTCACCCACCTTCCTTTCTTTCGCCTTCTCCTCTCCTTTGCGGAGGTTTCTCGCATCGCCTCGTTTCCTCTCCTTTATCCCCCTCCCTCCCTCCCTTCCTCTCTCTCTCTACCTCTGTCCGCTCGTTCGTTGCAACCCTCGTATTTCCTCGAACCTCTGTGACAGTCGCGCACGGCGCCGACATTAAATCCAGCCTAGCACAATGGTACGCGTTGCGGTACATATATAGGATATTTCGCGGATCGATGCCTTTTATTTCTGCGCGGTCTCCTGGCGCGGATAAACGGCACAACGCAACGGTGAGCTACGCTACCGCCGTAGGTTCTGCGCTCCCTCTCTGTATACGCCCGAGATTTCTAGCCGCCGCGCGCTGCTTGGATTCGTCATTCTAACCGGCCACGGTGGACGAGGTGAATGGATTTTGTTTTTATTACGAACCGCTTGCCGAGGGTCCACAGGGGACGTGTTTGTTTGTTAGGGCGGGGGAACGGGTTGGCGGTGAATAAAACGCACCTAGCGATTGAATCTAACGGCAAGTAGTGTAGTACACGCGGCCCGTTGTTCTGCGAAAAAACCGTGGTAATCCGTCCGGTTGGCCGACTCCATTCGATGCTTACTTCCCGTCCAATTTTCTACGTCACGTCTTTAATTTTACACAGTTTGAGATTGGAATTTTTATACGAGATCCCGAGTCGAAATTTAATTTCTGTTTTAAACCTTAAAAGTCAAGAAGTTCCGGAAGAAATTTTAAATCTTCAAGTCCTACATGTAATACTGTTTCCGTTCTACTAGATCTTACGCAGTTCTAGTAATAAAGATTACCTCTCTCTTTTTCTCTCTCTCTCTCAAACAAGATTGTTTCTTTTATAAAATATACTTACAGTACTTTTATATAATACCTTTTAATAATAAATTTTATATAATAATTTTATATAATACTTACAGTATATTTTATAAAAGTAAGTATAAGTAAGTATACTATAATAAAAGTAAGTATACTGTAAGTATATTTTAGATGCTAATTATCTATCATTGCTTATAGCTAGTTAATACTCGATTCCTGTCAATAATTACTCATCACTATTTTTAAGAAAATGGTTTACTAATGGTTTAATGAAATTTTAGAATGGAAACAATATTGTTTGATTATTACTACTTGTGTTAATAATAATTACTTAACCACTTAATATTTGATATTTAAGGCTGCTAAATACGTTGACTATAGTTTGACGAGGAGTATTAAAGTTATTAGATTTAAACATTTATTTTATTACAAAAGCTTGTGTAGTTATTTTTTTATTTACCAAATTTAATTATCTGCGCGTTAACAGGTTTATTTTTAAGAGTTTCCATCAATTTAAAAAAATTAAGTCGACAGTAGTTTCTGACATTTGATAAATAAAACAGTAATTGTATTAGCTTTTATAATTAAAACAATTTTGAATATTGTTTAATACTTTTTTTAGTTCTATTATCAAACTATAGTATAAATGCTGGTATTTCCGTAATAATAAGAAATAGAGGGCTTTTAGGCTCAAATCAGAATCAACAAATTCGGATAAAAATAAGGAGCTCGAGGCCAAAAGAGTAAAATTATATAAATTCCGTTTCAGGCGTCAACTTGTCTAAAGCGGACGTAAGTAGAACCTTGAGGTCATAATAAGACTTGAATGCTTATGAAAAAATCTCTATCATACAATTTCACTTTAGACCTCCAAAACCTTGTGTAGAACTAAGAGGTTTAAATCAGAATTAAAATTTCGAGTCGGGGTTATTTGTTTAGAATTGGAAATTGGAAGTCCGCATGAATTTCGTAGACGATTCGGTAATACATTCCTCTGTAGAATTCCACGACATTTCCCGATAAGATCATCGAATCGATCCGGAAGCATCGGATTCTCGCGAGACAGTTCAACAGATCACGAGTTCATCCGGCAGACGTTTCGACTCGGCGTATTATACGACACGACGCGCAGGTCTCCTTTTGCAGATGCGAAACTTCCGGCCGCGTGTGACGCTAATATTTCGCGTCACGTCCTGTACGTTTCAATTTGCTCGACAAATCCGCGGTTTCCGCCGGGATCGGAATTTAACGCGATCGCTGAAATTTATTATCGTCGCTCGTCGCGGTTATTATCGCGAGCGGCGCACTCTCTCACGGGCCCGAACGCGTCCCATTGCAATGTTTATAGTTTGCGTTATCGCCGGCCAATATTGCGCGACGCTCGCTAATAAATAGCATATCGCGGGGGCTGATTAATCGTTGTCAGTCTATAAAATAAATAGCGTCAAGCCGAGAGGGCCCGGTCCGTCGTGAGAGCGTGCCAGTTACACGGCTTAATTAAAATCGCACCTCGCCAGCTCTATTAATTCGTTCCACGTGTAAACGGCCAATTGAAGGAGAGCTCGGTTTTTTTTAATTAAAAATTACTGCGCGCCGCGTTAATCCCTAACGTCCCCTCGTTTTAATTCCGCGGGATAATGCCGGGGCGCTCTTTCCAATCTCTTTTTCGACACCGTCGTTTCCGTGTTCCCGCGGAACGCATCGGGAAATAGAATAACCCTGCAGCCCTCGTATGCATAATAACGAGGTCTTTTCTGAAAATAACAGAGAACCGAGTTAACCATTAGCCTAAGGAATAATAAGAATGAACCGGACGTACATAATGCATTCTGGCTCACTTCCTTTTGTTTTTCTATCGATATTCGATTTCCTGGAGCACGCGTGTTCCGTTCGGGAGGGAGATCGGTTCATTGTTGTAAACGTAAGCCCTGATCGAACCACGAATAAAAAGCTGTCCTTGGCTCACGTTATTACCCATTCATCTGATCAAATAGGAACGAAGAGGCTGCTGCCGAAGTAAATTACGCGCCTTATCTATTCTCTCTCTGCCCCTTTCACGGCCGCGATTACGCTTCCTTTCTGTGCACGCCGGTTCGATGGCTGTTTTTTTTTGCTTCTTATTGGAAGGGATTCGAGAAGCCGCATCATTGACGACGGTTTGAAGGTGATCGATGGGCCTTCAAGCAATGCATGGTAATGATACATCGCCGAGGCAAGATGTACCATTACCCGTTTCGAAAAATAGGGAAAGGACACCGGTCGGTCGTGATGAAACTCGAAGGAGGACGACGCTGCGGTACGCGTTTCAGCTTTCAGAAGTCGAGGAGGAGGAAGTGAGTATTCGTGGAGAACATTGAAGGGGCTGTAGTTGAAGTGTACGAGGAAGAGGACAGGGAAGGAAAAGGAAGTGGTGGCAGGGGCGGCAGAAGAAGAGGCCTGAAACTGCTAGTGCTAGTCGATATTTCATCCGGGCAACAAGCAAGATAACAGCAGGCACGCCCTTTCTCTTTTCCTTCCTCGTCCCACTGTTTCACCGTTCGCGCTTCCCAGTTCTTTTTACGCGTCGGGGCTAACCCTTCAGCATCGCGCGCGCACCGTTCGCCTCTGCTCGCAGCAGGCTCGCGGTTGTTTTAAAATATTGGCCGCCACCCCCTTCGGGCCGGTGGCAGCCCGTGTTACACCCATCCGAGCCCCTTTCAAGTGGTCCAGGGTGGAGACGACGAGAGCGAGGTCCGCCGCCGCCGATACGAACCAGCCGCGCTAACCTTAAAAATCTACCCGCCGCTCGATCCCGTCCCGGATTACCCGGACCTCTGTTCCCGTGTATCGCATCGCTTTTCTTGCCCGCCGGACGGATTTTCCCTCGAGCTCGGCCGCCGTCCGCCACGGAACTCGATATTTTTACGACGTCTCGAGTGCTACAACTGCCTCGTGCAGTTCTCTCTCTCTCTCTCTCTGCCCGAATCCAGGGATACGACGACGTGTTTACAACTGCCGGGGATAGAGGTGAAGCTTTACCCCGTAACAAGGCGCCGGAAGTGGAAAACTGTGAGCATCACAAAGCACGGAGAGTAGATAAGTCCGAGCAATTTTTTGTATTTGTATCGTTGTCGGGGACAGATTGGAAAATTCTAGCCGTTATGGAGTGTCTCGTCACGGACGACGACGACGTGTCGTCGGCAAAGCGGAATCCGATGTTGAAAGAGTACGAGAGTGCTCACAGCTATCTGGGAACCGTATGGAAATAATTTCGATACCGTTGGAGCGGAACTTGTTTCGTTGACGTAACGCGTCAAATAAGTTGACTCGATATTTCCATCCGATGCTTTAGCCGGAGTTAGCTAGCGGCTGTACGTATACCAGCAGCGCGGTTAATTGAATCAAACGGATCGTGCTGAAGTTAACATCGGGCTCGGCCGGCGAAAACTTTGCGAAACGATCCGGCGAGAAAACGCGGATCGAATCCGTGACCTATTTACGTTGTCGTTTTCTCATCGTGAAAACGCCGGTTCACACAATCTGGCAACGAACACGTTCGCCCTCTCCACGGTTCTTCCCCGATGACTCGTCGGAACACGGGCTGACTGGCAGTTTCCTGATCTCGTTTTCGCAGGTTTCTTCTCCGACTTCCAAGCGAACGCAATTTCCGAACGAACCGTGTCGCAGCTTTTTTCTCGGTAACGGCCGATATAAAAAAAAGGCTCGTTTTCTTCTCACCCGAGGCAACAAACAGAACGGAAAATCGGTAAGATTAAGCGGAAACTCGTCGCGATCGGAGCTGCTCGACGCTGGCCGCAACCGGCCGAAGTTATGCACTTGTTGCTGGCGGACGCGGCAGGTTTTATTCTACCCGCTTGCATGTCCCTTCGATCTTGAGAAGAAGCCCGGGACCGCGGCGCTTTTGTACGAGTGGTCACGGCACGGAAGCTCCTCCACGTCCTTGCAAGGGGGAACGCGGCCGAGGGTGGGCTCGCACTCCAGAGAGAATAAACCCAGACTTTTTTTTTCTGCGAAATCATCGAGATGGAAAACGACGCAAATCCCCTTTTTGTTCTTTTCAGGGCTGGCTAATGGCATCAGAGGTTTTGTCCCGGGGTCCTCACTTTCAGGCGCATCTGTTGCGCTTTATTGTATACTACTATTGTGCGCCACCAGATCATTATATTTCTAACAAAATGTTTATTCATATTGGGAAATCGTAGATGTTTGCTCGAGAGTCATAATGTGCCGCGAATATAAGCTGTTGTGCACGAGTCTTTTGTTCCGAGAACGGCAAGAGACGGAAATATTTACGGGCGCACGTAAAAAATGACGGTAGACGAGGACGCATTGTTTTATTATTCATGCGACCTAGATTCGAGGGCCGGTGGGCAACAAGTTCGCGTGGTTGAAATAAGCGACCGTTTTAACCATATTTTCGGTCTGATATCGATCATTTTCACGGCGGACACTCGAAGTCCATCATTGCGTCGGATTACAGGCTGACCCTTGCTCGGTGCAGCGATTTTCACGCTCTCGCACGCACAAAATGGCCATCCGCTCGAGTGGATCGTGCGTGCGCGTGCACGTACACACGCTCTTNCCCTCGAAACTTAGCGGCCGGCACGTGAAACCGGAGAGAAACGTAATACGAAGTCGTGCGGAGAGGTTCCTCGCCTCGAGCCTCTCTTGCGTAATTCCCCGACGCGAAGAATTTGGACGGTGCGACGCGTCGTNAGGAGACTGAAACGTGTACTACAAGATTGCAGGTGCCTTTCTTTTTCGAGTTCGTTGTTTGGGAGCCATTTTATGATAAAGCAATTACGTGTTCTTCAATCGTAAAGATTCTCTACACGAAAACGACGTTTCAGGGTACGGCAACCTTATATTTTTAATACTTCAATCGACGACAGCCGGATCGGAATGAGCATATATAATATTTTATCTACTAGCCGATCATCCCGAGGCCGAGACTAGTTCCGTCATTCCGTACTTCGATTATCTTTAGAAACCTTGTCAAAGTACAGTTATAAGTTCGTCCTCGTGCAACAATCTATCGACGTCGGGGCTCTATCGGATAGCCATTTATCAGCGTAAGAGGGAAAAGATTCCTTCGGGCGATCGCTCTTCAGATTATCACCGCAATTAATTTCCGCCGCAGCTGCGTGCACCGATATTTCTTAAAATCCCATTCGGCCGAGTGTAAGGGTATAATACAGCGGCGGAGAAGCGGGCGCGATTCGGCTCACGGAAAGACTCAAAGTCCGGCTTTCGATTCTAAGTTATCCGATTAACCGTGACACCCGTGCAATCTACTTCACCGGTCTTACCGACCTCTGGAAGGTCCATCCGGACCGTCTCGCCTTCTTCCCCCTGCCACTGCCGGGCCCGTTCTCTCCCTCACCTTCGCCGCCGCGATCAACTCTCATAAGTCGTCGAAAATCTCTTCGTATCTCCCATGAAAGACGGTCCGACACACTGACTCGCGGATCTTTTCACGCGTGTCCAGTGTGTCCGTGTCCAACGACCGTGATTCGTCACGGTAAATGCGTCGGGCTCTGTGTCCGCGTGACGTGGACGTACGTTAGGCACCTACTACGTGTACGGGGTATCCGCGTACCGAAAGTTACGTGACGTGGAAATTTCAGCGTTCCCCTGCCCGATTGTTGCCGCACACGGCGCGCCGCCGCGAGAAATCCATAATAGTCGTTCGAAATTCTGTAGACGCGTCGCGTCGGATAATCTCGTTCCAGCGATTCTTAATACTGTCCCTCGAAACTTAGCGGCCGGCACGTGAAACCGGAGAGAAACGTAATACGGAGTCCTCGCCTCGAGCCTCTCTTGCGTAATTCACCGACGCGAAGAATTTGGACGGTGCGTCGCGTCGCGGGGACGCGACGAGCCAGATAAAGGTGAGAAAATGAGCGACGGTGACGAAAAATGGAAGGGAAGGTGGTCCCGGGTCCTATCTTCCAAACAACGTAGTGCACTTTAAGAGTGCCAGATAACGGCCACGCTGACCGTTATATTACCGGCCTTATAATTATTATTCCAGCCCTTTCTGCTGCCCCCTCCCCTCGCGCCCCCTTTCTCCGCACTTTTTTTCCCCTATCTTCGAAACTTCCCCCTGCTGGGCCGTCTTCTTTTCTCTCTGACTGTCTCGGCCACGGAGCCTCCTGTTTATCGAGACGAGAGTGGTCCCGGTTCGGACGGGACATCCGTAACTAATGACCCTGATAGCCGGCTATCTTCCTCCTCTCTCCGTCTCGCTCTCGCCCATGTCGAATCGGTCCGGCTCGTCGGTCGGTCTCCCCCTTGCACAATTTCTCGTTCATTGTGTCTTCGAAGGTTAAGAATACCCGGCGAATCCTGGGAGTCACTTAATTAATTTTCCGTTTCGATGCCGTGGGAGGGGGGGGGGTGCAGGGGAGGGCATCGAAAAGCTCGTTATCTCGACTTATTACTCCTCGCATCCTCGATGTCCTCCTCCTCGCGCCACTCTCCGTAAAACGGCCGGCCTGCCTGCTGCTCCCTTTCGTGTTCCTTGGAAGCTACCGTCCATCTAAGCGGGAACGCTCGTCCGGGTATTCTTCGATCTCCGCGAACCGTGATGTGAATAAATAATACGCGTGACGATCTACAAAGGGGGTGAAGCGAAAGCTGGAGGGAGACTCGTTCGTCATTCATAATACTTTTTGGCGTTCCCTCGCCTTCGCCCAAACTTGACAACCGTGGATTCTAATTAAAATTCCTTCTTCAAAATTATTCCTACCACTCGTTTTTGATGACCATTCGTGCAGCGTCCTCTTTTNGGGGTGCAGGGGAGGGCATCGAAAAGCTCGTTATCTCGACTTATTACTCCTCGCATCCTCGATGTCCTCCTCCTCGCGCCACTCTCCGTAAAACGGCCGGCCTGCCTGCTGCTCCCTTTCGTGTTCCTTGGAAGCTACCGTCCATCTAAGCGGGAACGCTCGTCCGGGTATTCTTCGATCTCCGCGAACCGTGATGTGAATAAATAATACGCGTGACGATCTACAAAGGGGGTGAAGCGAAAGCTGGAGGGAGACTCGTTCGTCATTCATAATACTTTTTGGCGTTCCCTCGCCTTCGCCCAAACTTGACAACCGTGGATTCTAATTAAAATTCCTTCTTCAAAATTATTCCTACCACTCGTTTTTGATGACCATTCGTGCAGCGTCCTCTTTTTAAAGTTACACCCTTCGGGACAGCAGCTTTCCATTTGCCTTCTCCGTTTCGACAATAAATATTTGTTAAAAAGTAATCCGTGAGAAGGAGAGAAAGAGAATTCTTTCGCGAGTGTCGATTCACCTTTGCCCACAGCGGGGCAAGAATTACGGGGCGCGGTAAAAATTTGTAGAAATGTCTTCCGCGTCTTCCTCACGCACGATTCGAATGCGTTTAATCGAATCGAACGATCTGCGCGCGCGATGCAACGGCGAAGTCGAAATTCCAACGAGGCGAGCCCGCGCGCTGCCCTCGGCCCTTCGACTCTACGATATTTCTTTCGTCCTTTGTTCTCGTCTCGAACTCTCGTGTGCGCGGGCCACGGAGATCGAAGATTCCACGCCTAATTGAAACGTAATAATTAAGGAACCCTCTGCACGCGAATATATTGCCTACGAGTACTGTATTCCATTCAAAATCTCATAAATATACCACGAGGCGAGGTACGAATCATCCGTTTCTTTTAGAATGATTTACACCTCAAACTGAACTTATCGAGTCATCTTCGGAAGAAAATACCGAAGCCCTTATACAACATGTATCAAAAATACGTACAACCGGTCGGATGATGATTTTTGCGTTGCTGCGTATGACATGTCGTTTTCTTCGGACATAGATGTAGTTCCTGTAGGATATAAATATCCTATAAGGTGCTGCAGTCAAATAATTTATTTATACTCAGTAAATTATTAAGTAATTTCATTATTCCAAATAACAATTTGATCATTTAGAAAATTTAGATTATGTCATTTATATGTTATTCAGAGATGTTGGAGATTAGAGAGTTATTAGAGATTATGTCATTTATATGTTATATGTTATTTAGAGATTACCTTAGTAAATTATTAAGTAATTTCATTATTCCAAATAACAAAATTTGATCATTTAGAAAATTTAGATTATGAATCCTAAATCTTGATTCATAAGACATACTTATTTCGTCCTTATTCATGAAACTATTATCAAATTATTGAAACATAAAGCAAGTTGGTGCATTAACTATACATATTTAACAATACAGACATAA
>SMSR01008014.1:5168-24601 GCA_019453355.1 Ceratina japonica | reverse complement strand
AAACTAAACGGAACGGAACGGAACGGAACGGAACGGAACGAAACGAAACAGAACAGAGTGTACTTCGCCAAGAGCACACTTTCCATTACGATAAGAGGTCCGTTTTGATGGAATCACAGATGCGTCGGAACGCGAAGCACAGAGACACGAGAAACTGTAATGGGAATCTTTTTCTTTCCAATCTCTGATCGTTTTCCATAATGAGGACAAATCAGAGGGAAATGAACTTCTGCATTATTTTGCAACAGATTCTTGTCTCTGAAATGATCTCAGTCGTTACTTTGTTCCTTAATTAAGGAGTCACAAGAAAATTAGTGTGCAATTTTATCGGAAGGAATTTGCACGATAAGAATATTATCATATTCTTATATTTGTTAGTAAAAATCAAGTTCAGTTAAATCCGTAATTGCGAGCGTTTCATCATCGTTCATTGAGAAACGAAGTAGAGCGATTTCAAAGCTCGATAGCACACGTTCTGGTTTCCATGTCAGGCTTAATCGTCGAGTTTAATTGCAACGACGCGGGCCCCGTCGCCCCAATCAGCCGTTCTTCCGGCGCGTCGTGTTTTGAAATTTTAATTACAGATCCCGCGTATGATTGATCGCGGAACACGCGGCTGTGTTCAAGAGTTCCACGGCTAATCGACGATCTGGGAATCCTTCGCTTGATTCTGTGCGCGACCAACAGGTTCCCGTATTTAATCGCAGCGATTAGTAGATACATCGGTAATAATGGTTTTTGAAAATATTTACTCGCAGCCCGTTTTTCTGCTGCTCCTTTTCTGGGGGGCCTCTATCAATTATCGTCTCGACACGTTTTATTTTTTCTACGCTCGATTAGCTTTTTTGTACGAGTATGTGGAAAGCGTTTTTTAAGACTAATTGTTGGGTGAGGAAACTGCTTCGGGGGCCGACCTTCGCCGTACAGGTGGCTGTTGAGTAATTTCTCTAGACGCATAAAAAACTAAACGGGCAACAGTATTAATATTCCTTTTGAAAAAACCTAAAAGGGTTAGTGTACCTATTTATTTCAGATAGAGACGATCGAGCTTCTCCTAATTCTCCACATTCCTCCGGCCGTAAATCAATTCCCGAAAGAATCAGTTACATTCCCAGGTACATTCCCGGCACAAAGTACAACGGGTTGATGGATGATCCGTAATTAGTCGTGAATTGAATCNTCTCCTAATTCTCCACATTCCTCCGGCCGTAAATCAATTCCCGAAAGAATCAGTTACATTCCCAGGTACATTCCCGGCACAAAGTACAACGGGTTGATGGATGATCCGTAATTAGTCGTGAATTGAATCCGCTATCAGATACCGGGAACACAGCATCATGCGAGCGGTCTCGGAGCGGCGGCCTTGGTCGTGTTCAGCCTGGAAACGTATGGACGCGTCCTTAGCTGCGAAATTTACGCCAACAATTAAACTCCACCTTGAGCGTGCGTCCTGCACCTGATGCCCTTTTTTAAAAGGCCTTCTCTGCCCTGGCCTCGGTGTCCTTGACTTCCCTCCCCTCCGCGCGACCGGGCCCCGCGGGCGCAGCGCGGATCCCGCGAAAGAAATCGACGGAATTCGCGCCCGCATTATATTGTAACCGCGTCCTCGTGTACGCAGGCCACGGTCGTAAAACTTCGGCAACGATCGGCGAAAAATCGACGTCGGTTGCTCGTTTTGTACACCGCCGCGACGTTAACCGACCGTTCCTCACCTCTTCAACCCGCTTCATTTTCGATTCAGATTTTTCACGCGCCGGACATCTGTCCGCGCTTTGTTAGCTTCGTCAGGTTTACCGACACCGTCAGTACGCACGCAGCGTGATAAGGTGCGTTTGGATCGGCGGAATGGACGAATAAATAGGAAAAAATAAAATGTATGGAAATGTTTCTTAGCGTTCGGTTCGCAGGATGTACATAAATACAGTGACTCCCATTAATATCCGGACACACTTCAAAACGGAATAAGTTCTTTAATATGGAGCAAACTAACTTAATTTTTTGTCGGCTTTTAAAAGGCTTAGTTTACTATGTAATGTGTAAAAAACAATTAAAATAAATTACTATTTGTCAAAATTTCGAAGAAAAAAGAAAAGATCATGATGTTAAACTTTTTTGTTAAAGGCTCTAGCAAAAATTTGAAACATCCCGTTTGTAGATCTAAAAGTGTGATATGAGTGTATAAAGTTTTATAAAAATCCATGAAACCATAAAAGAGTTAGACATATCGAAACATGTAAAAATTCTTCAATTTATCCCAGTCGTAGATTGAAAGTCGTGGAGAACTGCGATTTTTTCAATTTCTAATCGTTTCTAGCGCATAGCAGTATTGATCGACTTTTATGAAACTTTGTACATGCATATAACTTACTTAGATCTGCAAACGAGACAATTCCAATTTTTATTACAGACCCTAATAAAAAAATTAAAAACCATGTCCTTTACTATTTTCCTCGCGATTTCAATGAATATCAAGTTTTTTTAATTTTTTGTTATACATTCTATAGTAAATTAACCTCTCTAAAATTCCACAGAAGTTAAAGTTCTTTAATCCAATACTAAAAATCTTATACCGTTTCAAAATGTGTCCGAATATTAATGGAAGTCACTGTATATCATCGGAATTTATAGTATTAATAAATTGTCCGAGGTTTCAGTGAATGAGACGCGTGTATGGTCGTAAACGGCGGAGTGTGAAAAGTGAAATAATTGATCGCAGGGAGCTTTAGCGCGTCGCGTTTCTCTTTCGTGCACGCTGATGACGGGCAGGGCTTGTCACGTGTGTAATTCAGTTTCGCCGTTTACGGTCCCGTTTCCGAAGCGTTTCTCACGGACAAGCTGCGGGACGCGCGGCCTTTCAGTTGCAAACGAGCCGTTTATTGAAGAATCGCAGGTGCCTCTCGAGATTTTCTTGTTTTCGCCCGGGACGGACGCCGCGTCTCGTGGCGTGTCACTTTCACGTGGCGCTGCCACGGCTTTTGTGCTTCGCGCATGTAAGCACATACGTAACCGCGTGTTTCCGACGCGGACGGATACCCCTCGGAATGTGGATCATGAAATTTCAAAGGTTAGTTTCGTGCGCCGGGGAATTATCGGTTAGCGGGACACGAAGGCAATTTGCCTCCCCGTTCAATTGTAATTGAATCGCGTTTTATCGAACGAATCGGATCTGTTGAAGTCTCGGATATTTAACGTTCGATACGTGCAATTAAATTATCATCACTAGCGAATAAAATGACCAACGATTCTGATTACGTATTTCTTCTTTATATTCTTCCTTTGGTGACTCATTNGAATATTAATGGAAGTCACTGTATATCATCGGAATTTATAGTATTAATAAATTGTCCGAGGTTTCAGTGAATGAGACGCGTGTATGGTCGTAAACGGCGGAGTGTGAAAAGTGAAATAATTGATCGCAGGGAGCTTTAGCGCGTCGCGTTTCTCTTTCGTGCACGCTGATGACGGGCAGGGCTTGTCACGTGTGTAATTCAGTTTCGCCGTTTACGGTCCCGTTTCCGAAGCGTTTCTCACGGACAAGCTGCGGGACGCGCGGCCTTTCAGTTGCAAACGAGCCGTTTATTGAAGAATCGCAGGTGCCTCTCGAGATTTTCTTGTTTTCGCCCGGGACGGACGCCGCGTCTCGTGGCGTGTCACTTTCACGTGGCGCTGCCACGGCTTTTGTGCTTCGCGCATGTAAGCACATACGTAACCGCGTGTTTCCGACGCGGACGGATACCCCTCGGAATGTGGATCATGAAATTTCAAAGGTTAGTTTCGTGCGCCGGGGAATTATCGGTTAGCGGGACACGAAGGCAATTTGCCTCTTTCAATTGTAATTGAATCGCGTTTTATCGAACGAATCGGATCTGTTGAAGTCTCGGATATTTAACGTTCGATACGTGCAATTAAATTATCGTCACTAGCGAATAAAACGACCAATGATTCTGATTACGTATTTCTTCTTTATATTCTTCCTTTGGTGACTCATTAAATCATCAAATCTCAGTAATTCGAGAGATTTGGTCGTTAGTACTCTCATTTCCTGAGTTCTGATTGACAACTGGCAATAAGTATCATCGCTATCTTCCTTCTTTTTTCCGAGACAATCATGCATTTCACGGTTCGTACGTTCACCCTTGACGTACAAGCGTTGCACCCGATTCAACACTCGCGTCGTCTCGGATATCGTTTTTTCCACGAGTCATCGCACCTTTAAGAGAAACCATCCGATTCGGTACCGCGTGCGAAAAAAACTGACACGTTCGTAATTCGCCAGGAGCTGGCAAGGTTGTCGACCGCGCTTTCAATCTTTCATCCACGAACTCATTGAGAGAGGGCCCCTTGTCATTTTTATTTTAATCGCCTTGTAAAGAAATTCCTCGGGGCTTTGAGGGAGAGCTTGGAAATATTACATCCTCGCGAAGGGGGAGACGAGTCGGAGAGTTTTATACGGCGAAAGGATTGTGTAACATTTAATAAATATCAAATTATGAAAATCGTCCCATTAGCGGAAGGTCTCGTCGCAATTTGAGTATGACGAAATTGAATATCAGCGGATGGCAGAAGAAAGAGAGGAATAAAATGATCCAGCCGAAACCAGGGAGCCGGATTGGAAAGTTTTACATACAAACGGACGTGTATCAAAATATTTTTCATCCGGGCATAAAAAAAACGTTGATCTTCCTCGGCGCGGGTAGCCGCCTGTTAGGCCAGAGAAAACATTCTGTTTTGCAAATCATTTTCGTTCCAATGCAACACGGGGGGCTTAATAACCGCGCTCGACCAGTGTACGCGTTTTGATAACTTTATTTTTGCAACCGGTAGCAAAAATACACAAGAGTGACAGACGAGTAATCTTCAAATGAAAAGAAAAAGAATCTTAGTTTTTGACTGTTCCTTGAATTCATTGTAGAATGAAATTGATGGATTAATCGCGAAGATGACGGGATCCGGGTTCTTGCAACTTAGTTAACTTACTTATTAATATGTGTTTATTATCGATAAGCACACCTGCTCCCCAGAGATCGACGCTGCCAATAATTAATATTAATGCCGGCACAAGTGCCACTCCGGGCGCAAAGAGTTGAAAATCTTTGACGACGTGGTAGACAAAAAGAACAGAGGACGCGTCTCTGGAATACTGCCATCTACACCTGTTACACGCGACGAGCTTTTAAAATTCAATTACCCACGTGCACCGCAACAAGTATACCCTTTCACTATGGAGTGAACATTTTTCCCTCGGAGATCCGACCGTCTCAAATAATTAGCTGTGGCAAATGATTTGTTTCTCGAAAACGAAAACTTGTTTCTCGTGGAATTTTGGTATCTTTTAAAAACCGCGCGAGACTTTACGTTCAGACGGCGAAAGGGTTAAACTAACGAACCGATTCTCAATAAAATGCAACGCAGTACGAAAGTACGAGAGGCAGGGTCCCATTAAAGGAGCCATCGCGGGTCCCCGGGGACTTCCCCAAATCGCAAAATCTCTCGCGTAAAATAATCGCGGTTTTTGGCGTCGGTTGGTCACTCGGTTCCGTTGAAAAAGCAGGAAGCGCGCGGCGCGGAGAGGTCCGGGAGGAGTGGCAAGAAGAAATTCGATTTCTTCGGTACGGACCGGGGCGCGAGAGAGGAGAGACGGGCACCGGGGGGAGAGAGAGAGAGAGAGAGAGAGAGAGAGAGGGACACTCGAAGTGGACCGCGGCCTTTGCTTACGGATCGATTTTACACGTGCAATACTTTTTGATTACTTTAGGAAGAGGGGTCCGAGGTGGGGCCCCGGCGTGGCTTTCCGTGGCACGGAGGGGGCCCATCGAGGGGGGACTTTGCCCCCACAAGTGGCTCCCCGGTAGCGCCGTCGCGCACCTGCCGCTTATTCCCACGCCGAGACTCACGTTCGCCTCATCTTTCCTCTGTTCGCGCTCTCCTCACCCCTCGGCACCCCTTCGCCTTTCTCTCTCTCTCTTTCTCTCTCCGACCGGGCGCCTCCCTCTCTCCCGTACCGCCGCGGATCGTCCCCTCTCGCTCCATCCTCGATTTTTACTCCATATCTCTCTTTATCCGTGGTCTTTTTCCATCGAGTTCGACCCTTCTCTTGTCAACGACGCGACGGCACACGTGTGCACCACGGGCCCCTCTCGCGAGGGGAACGGGCACGCTTATTTATTTTTAGATATTTTCGGACGGCCGCGGGATATACACCCTGTACGCAAGCCACGAATCTCGAGAACGAGGTGCCGTTCCCCACGGGTTGAGACGTTCCGGGGCCTTGAATTAGGGGACGGGAATTTAGCCGAGTAATCGCGCGCGAAGGGTTGCCCAATCTTTAGCAGAGATAACAATGTCAATTCTGATAAGAAATAGGGGAAGTAAAAATACCTGCAAACATATGAAAACTAGTCTTTGTATATTCTTGTTTGCCAAGAAAATTGGCTGAGATATTCTTGTCACGATGAGAATTAAATTTACAGCAAACGATTTTTTTAAGGATTGTCCCGATTTCAACAGGAATTATTAATCTGTCCGTTTCTGCTGATAATGACTCGGGTACGTACCCCGTGTTTAAATGCACGTGCGTTCCATGCGACATGTGGCACGGGGAAGGGAAGAACAAAAAAAAAAGAGTACACGGAGTCGAAGGGAACACGCGAACGTGGAAAGAAATAAACGCGGGGCGCGCAGGGAGTAAAGTGGTACGAGAAAACGGACACCTCGATTCGAGGATATATCGGTCTGGTTAGGAATTCTGACGGGTTCCTTTCGTCGATGAAATCCAATACTTCGGCGACGTCTCCTCGCGGTCGGGGCCTCGTTTTGTTTGACGTGCACCTACCAATGGACTCTGATATTCGACCAGATTCTTTGTGGATTGCCTGTATCGGCCGAGCGACAATGGGACGCCGATCAGGTTTTATACTGTAACGCTCCGAGTGGTGATTAATAGGTTTAGGACTAGTACACGGTTTCATTGTCGCCGAGTCATAAGGGGTAATCGAATACCAAAAGCGGATTAAATTTTCTCACGAAATTCGACATTGTGCTGTAAAATCTTACTGTTACGTAAAGAGAAAGCGTTTGTTTATGTTAGTAAAAACCTTAAAAGCGACTGAGGTATTTACGATGCGGGCAGTTTCTTGTGCTCCGGATTATTTATAAAGCAAACATTATTATAAATAATCACTGGGTCGAAAAAGAGTGAAAGTAAGGCAATTTGTGAAAATTCTCAATATTTTTCCATGCTACTTCATGAGATATTTCTATCTTACCTTAAATTCTATATACGATAATTAGTGAAGGTAAAAGTTGTTAACTTACGTCCGGAATTTTCCCGTACATTTTCAATGATTCCCACCTGTGCAGCATCACAAAAGCTTTACATCCCGCCATTATTGATGCCCACAAAATGAAATATCCCAGGGCCTAGATTTCGTCCTAGATCCAATCAGACACGCACAACCCCCCGTTATTACTTTTCGACGGACAATCGAAAGGGAATCGTGTACGTAGGAACGAATTCTATTTAAGAATTCCATTGTTCACGCCGGGGGGACGGGGGGCTAGCGTTCCGCTGGAACGCGTCGTCGAAATCAGTGTCAGGGTTAGAGGCCGATGGAATCCCGCATCACCCCTATTGTTCAAGCAACCCCACGCGAGGGTAGTGTGCACACTCCGGGACAAGTGGCATTGTGTGCCCGGCTGGGGGGGAGGAGGGGACCAACGCACAGGTGCACGAGCCTGCGTAAAGTGCATAATGTAAAAACGGTGAATGGGGAGAGGGAGGGAGGGAGGGTGCGAGCGGAGGAAAGCCGTCTCCGAGCCAACAGGGCCCCCTTTCTGTGCGGAGAAATTAGGGCCCCGTTTAGACCGGGGGAGATCCGAGGTGGCGAGACTCCTCACATTTTTATTCTCGCCCCGAAATCGTTGATACGCGGCAAAAAAAGGACCGAACGTTCCCCCGGCGGCTGATTTCTTTTCACTGACCGTCTCCACTTCTCGGCCCTGTCCTTTTTTGTCAGACTCATTTTTTTCTTCGAATTTAAACGTCCAATAATTTTCAAGTTCCTATACAACGACGTTTGTTCAAATTGCCATGACTTGGTAGTTTCGTTTATTTATGAAACAGCGTAATTTTCTTCGGTACAATATTGTTCTCCGCCACGCGATAAGGTTCTCGACCGATTCGGAACATAAGAACGTATCCGTGTAAAAACGTGGACGAACGTTTTCGTGAAACNCGATATTGTTCTCCGCCACGCGATAAGGTTCTACGACCGATTCGGGACATAAGAACGTATCCGTGTAAAAACGTGGACGAACGTTTTCGTGAAACGAGGATTAAACTACGTCGTTAGCCAGGGATATGGTCAGCGCGCACTTTCATAAAAGCGAGAAGACAGAGCGCGCGAGATTGTGTTGGATGAGCGGGTAAGGCCGCGAGGAAATTATACAGCGGCGCGAGACGATCCGCAACAATGTTCCATTCGCCGATGATTGTGATCAAGGCTAACACGCTCGCTAAAAGTGAAACCTTCGCTCCGTTTAAAAGAAACGGACGGAGAGCGCAGGAGAGAAGCGAGGTAAATTCGACCGTAAGATATGTATACTCGCGAACGCCGGTGCTTATGCCGGTGGTATACTCCCCGAGAAATTGAGCATCTCGAAGACGTTATCTTTACGACGATCTTTACGATGATGTAGCGAAATCGTAAGATCGAACGGTTGACATCGTTTACTGCGCGTTACACATTTTTATGCAACCTTTATGCGCCGTAATCGTTGTCGCGACATGTTCCGATTAAGAAAAGTCATGTATCGTCGGATTCGATACCTATGTTCTATTACCGATATTTTCTATCGACGTAATTCCGATTAAACTTAGCTTTTACAATTTATTTAATTCATAACGATTACCATGAAGTATAATAGTATTTTTGTTATTTCTTTGGCATTCCTGAAAATAAATAGAAGGACATTTTGGATGCGCGTTTCGAGGAAAACAAGCTGCGTTATTCTCGATCGGAGGGGATCACGCGAATGCGAGTTAAAGGGAAAAAGAGCGAGCGGTGGCCGCGCCGAACGGAATGCTAATTTTATTTCTACGGAGCCGGGTAAACTATTGTGATTCTGTATAAAAGACGCAAAGGCAATTGGGCCCTGGCGGAAACGGGCCCGATTACCGGCAGCCAGCCATTGGCCGATGCGAAACGAGAGGGGTCCGGGCCCAAGGCTTCCACCACACCTCCGCTATAGTTGCCTAGACGCGATTGGTCGGCCGTCGGAATCCTCTCAGGGCCCCCTTTGGTCTTCTTCTACCCCCCTTTTCCCATCAGCCCTTTTACTTTCCCCCCTCGGACCTCTCCGTACGCCGGCTATATCCCTTCTATTGCCCTCTCCCCCTCTGCTCACTTTTCTTTCGATTTGTTTGACTTTGAAACTGTTTGGCCAGGGCTTTGGCCTCGCCTCTGCTCGTTTCGCAGCCTTTCTCTTTCCGTGCGTTCATCATCATTATCCTGCTCGTCATTATTTTCGTGTCTACTACGTTGCCGGCTCGGGAGTCCGCGGTACTCCGGTAACGTGACCGTCGTTATTTTCACCGTAATTACCTCGTTTCATCGTGGCCAACCGAGAAAGAAACGTCGTCCCCTCTTTCGACTTTCGACGCGTCGATATATTTCGTCCCATTCAGTTATTGCGCGCCCCGTGTTCGCCGCTCGTTAGTTAATGCCCATTGGCCGGGATATCGCAGCTCCTTCAGTAAATATCCTCCACGAGCCTAATAATAATAAATATCGAAAAGCAATTACTGTTAAAATTACTCCTAAAATTTTTTATCACGTTTTATCCAGTTTATTGATAATTCATACATTCATTTACATAGTATGTTTGTTCATGCACATCAGTGTATAGTATTGTTTATACAAAAAATAATACTCTCGTTCCTTAAAGTGTGAAGTTATTTGATTACTTCTAACATTTTTTATCACGTCACGTCCAGGTTATTGATAACTCATAGATTCATTTACATAGTATTGTTTATAAAAAAAATAATCCTCTCATTCCTTAAGGAGGTTCATCTGGTACGTAGCNTCAAACTAGGTAATTGCTTATTTTTTATCATTCCAAGAAAGCGTGATAAGAAATTATAATATTTACTCAGTTTCTTGCATCACTTCCATAAGGCAGTAATTGCAATTTTATTTTATGGTTTCGTTAGTTTATTTGGAATATACAGTAATTAGTGAGTAAAATACAAAGCCTGAAATATTCGAAGCCAGTTCCAGGGAACCTTTGAGCATTTATGATTTAATTGATTGGCGCAACAGGTGGATCGGCATGATTGAATCCGTCCGCAAATTACACTTTCCTTCGTCGTCGAATTCGGCGGGATCCGTGTGCCGGGTGTGTGTATCATTCGAAACGTTCGTGGAGAAAATCACTAATTAGCGAGTAAAATACAAAGCCTGAAATATTCGAAGCCAGTTCCAGGAAACCTTTGAGCATTTATGATTTAATTGATTGGCGCAACAGGTGGATTGGCATGATTGAATCCGTCCGCAAATTACACTTTCCTTTGTCGTCGAATTCGGCGGGACCCGTGTGCCGGGTGTGTGTATCATTCGAAACGTTCGTGGAGAAAATCACAAACTTCCTGATGATCAAAAAACAATTTCACACTTTCGCCAATAATAAGTGGCGTCGGGCCGGTGGCGTTGCTCGCCGCATCGAAACCCATCGTTCGCCTGATCGATTAGGGTGTCGGCGCGAAATGAGAAGAAATCGAACGGGCGAGGCGCGGCGGACGCTTTCTCTGGCCCGGCCGAAATAGGGCCAGGGGGCACGCGGGCCCCGCATAAAAATTGGACGAACGTCAGGAACAACCGGGATACGCGTTTCGTATTCCGCCAGGAGCGAGGACGGCCGGGGAAGCGAAACGGCGGCTGTGTGGGGAACGAGAGGAGCCCGCGAGAAAAGACGGGAAAGGAACGCGCACGCCGCCGCCGCGAAGAAGGAGAAGGAGAAAAGAGGGGCCGGGGAAAAAATTAGCAGCAGCACGTTTCAAGCTGCGCAATAATTCCCGAGGCGCGTGTTACACGCGCTGCCCCGGTCCACGGTGTTTCCCTTTTAAAAATTTATGGGCGCAACGACTCTTGCTCGCGGCGGCCGCGAGCTGATTTCGCGCGGGTAAAAGGAAAAAAACGCGACGTTCCGGCCACTGGGGACTGACTGCTGCATCGTCCGCCCGGCAGCGATGAAAAAGGAAAGGGAATAAATGTGCGCGGTATTGAAGGAAATTGTTCGTGAATTTAGGCGTGGTGTCCGTTTAACTCGAGTCGTCCCGTTGCCTCGTATTGCGAGGCGCAGGAGTCGGCCGTTCGAGCCACTGCAGGTGGATCGACCAGATGAAAGTATAATGCGAGTAATTGTACTGGCTGTCCGATATGCAATTCAATTCAGTAATTTAATCGAGCTTATATACTGAAGGGAACGTATTATAGAACGTAACAAGCCTTCATTTCAAGGGATTTTAATCACTTTCCAATTGGAATCAATCATATTTTAATTTTAAAGACTATCATATACAATCTATATTGATTAAATAATGGGCATTTCCTACTCGTTTTTTTACCTATTCTATGTGCAGACACGTCAAATGATTTTGGACCAGTTATGGTGCCACGTGCAAGGGAAACTGACCTAAAATCGTTTGAGNGGGGCCGGGGAAAAAATTAGCAGCAGCACGTTTCAAGCTGCGCAATAATTCCCGAGGCGCGTGTTACACGCGCTGCCCCGGTCCACGGTGTTTCCCTTTTAAAAATTTATGGGCGCAACGACTCTTGCTCGCGGCGGCCGCGAGCTGATTTCGCGCGGGTAAAAGGAAAAAACGCGACGTTCCGGCCACTGGGGACTGACTGCTGCATCGTCCGCCCGGCAGCGATGAAAAAGGAAAGGGAATAAATGTGCGCGGTATTGAAGGAAATTGTTCGTGAATTTAGGCGTGGTGTCCGTTTAACTCGAGTCGTCCCGTTGCCTCGTATTACGAGACGCAGGAGTCGGCCGTTCGAACCACTGCAGGTGGATCGACCAGATGAAAGTATAATGCGAGTAATTGTACTGGCTGTCCGATATGCAATTCAATTCAGTAATTTAATCGAGCTTATATACTGAAGGGAACGTATTATAGAACGTAACAAGCCTTCATTTTAAGGGATTTTAATCACTTTCCAATTGGAATCAATCATATTTTAATTTTAAAGACTATCATATACAATCTGTATTGTTAAAAAATGGGCATTTCCTAATCGTTTTTTTTACCTATTCTATGTACAGACACCNATATTGTACGTATTTATTATACACTTAGCATATGTACTTCGGTAAATATTTGCAAAATCGGTGCGTAAATATGGAAAATATGGGAAGTAGGCAAGAAATAAGGGAAACTGATCTAAAATCATTTGAGGTACCTGTACATATCGTATAGTATATATTTATTCACTTAGGATATGTATTTTGGTAAACGTTTGCAAAATCGGTGCATGAATATAGAAAATAAGGGAAGTAGGTAAGAAATAAGGGAAACTGACCTAAAATCGTTTGAGGTACCTTTACCCTACCTTTACCTGCACATATCGTATTTTTTTATTCACTTAGCACATGTACTTTGGTAAACGTTTGCAAAAATCGTTACATAAATATCGTCGGACACGCGTATTCCTGGCCCGTGCACGAAATTTATGGCGGCGCCTGAGTGGGACCGATGTTCACGGTGCGACGCTTCGGTTAATGACCAAGTGATAATCTCGAGCTCATTAATTTGCTATCGACAACTGGAAGATTCTGGCAGACGAATATGGCAGCGGCGCTTATTGGCGCCCGTAACTCGAATGCGCACGCCGCGAACGTTTTAGGATATTACCGAGCAGGAAACGCGAGCAGAGAGATATTTATCTGGGCCTGTTTCGTGCGCCTTTCGTGTCGCGCTTTAATGCGCTCATTAAAAAAGTCCATTCACGGCAGTTCTGGTCGCGTGTAATGCAAAGGGCCGCGATTTATTTAAAAACTCGCCGGAGGAGTTGGATACATTGTTTTTTACTATTTTTCAGATCATAAGACGGAAATAAATTAACAATTTTATAATAATGAGTTCATTTTGTCATAAAAGGGGTCAAGCATTTTGTGATAAGAGATACTACGTGATATTTGATTATCAAGCAGTATTTCTAATTAGAATCTGTAGTATTTATGTAAAATAAAATTTGTGCATATGTAATGAGTTCATTCTGTCATAAAAGTGTTCAATAGTAATGAATTCATTCTGTCATAAAAGATGTTTTATAAGAGACACTACACTATATTTAATCATTAAACAGTATTTCTAATCAGACTCTGTAGTATTTATATACATAAAAAAAATGTATGCACGTGTAATAAAATTTACCATAATCATGCTATGTATTTTCTGTTCAGATACCATCGGATGAGCCACCAGCAGAGCTGTCGCGGATAGAGTAAGTGAAGACTCTCCTTTACATTCCATACGTCGCTTAATTTTTTATCATCCGATTGCTTCTTAATCTAGTCGAATTTAATGTCTACAAAAATATGAATCTGCATAAGCGTCCGCGTTTCCCCGGCTCATTTCGAAACACGTTTCTCTCTGGAGCCACGGCGGATTCCTCACGGCTGAGGCTAAGAAGTGGTTTACTCGGCGCAGATGTTTGTTATCAGCGCGGTAAAACGGGAGGCGCGGCGTAAATTGGACGCGCCTCGCCTGAATACAAAGTAGCCAACTTGTTTCGGCCGTGTATCGCGCGACTGTCTCATTTGGTGTGTAAGTGAGGAAATTAATGCGCGTTAAAATGATTTATACGGCCGCCAATTAGGGCAGCGCTGAAAATGCGGGAGCATCGACGTAAATGACGCGTCCCGTAATCTCTGCGGGCAACTCGCTATCTCCCTCCGTCTGTGCTCCCCTTTTGGACTTCGCATTTTTCCCGTCTCCCGTTTCTGTGAAATCGTCCCAATTCTATGCACGTCCGCGCGTGTGGGCGGCAGGTTTTAAATCGAAAAGCAAATGCAAAAAAACTAGAAATACATTCGTGGTTTAAATTCAAGGACGAGTTGCTTGTTTCTGAATTTTGTAGCATGCAATTTGCGATAAGCATATTCTTGCAACTCACGATATATTCGTGTTTTAAATTCAAGAAAAGTGTTGAATCTTTCTGCATTTTTTAACATGCACTTCGTGATATGCATATCATTGCAACTCACGGTTCAAATTCAAGAAAAGGGTTGCCGTTTTCTGAATTTATTAACAATTCGTGATATGCATATTATTTGCGACTCACGATGTCATAGTTTTACGAACAAACACACCATACTATTGATCGATTAATTTAACGATCAATCAAGTAAAATTTGATTAAAAATGGCCACCGTTGAACATAAAAAAGAATTGATGATTAACTAGTTGCGGGGACTTAATTAAACCCATTTGCAAACAAATTACTCGAAAATGATTTCACGTGAAAATTACTCGAGCCCTCATGGCTGGGATTAATAACTGTACGTATAATGACGCGTCTTACGTTTGGCGGACGAGCACGAAACCTCGAGAAAAATTGGTTTTCTCCGTAAGGAAGTACACGCATTATAGGCAATTCCAAATTCGTGAAATTTTAAGTGCTACCTTCGTAATTTATACCCATACTTTGTCCCCCTTTTTTTACTTTGACGCATGAGAAGTTTTACAGTGAATAATTGCGACTAGATTAATTTCGTCGTTTGTTGGATACAATTTACATGTCAATTCCTCTCGGGGTTTAATAATTGTCGCCGGAGCAAACGCAGGATGCTGGATGAATGGTAAGAGGCACGGATACGGGCGCGTTCGCATGCGATTACAAGGCGCGTTCAGGAACGCGCGGTGGAAACGCGGTGTGACACGCGTTGGAGTCCACATCCGACCGAGACAATTTCCGGTTCGTGAAATCATCGGCGCTCTCGGTTTGGGCGCGTGCGACGCGATGAAAAGCTCTCGAGGTCGCGATTCGGCCGCGCCACGCCTAAGTTACGCGCTCAAACGTTTTACGTAACACGCGCTCCGTTTTAAATCGTGGACAATTGGACGGGTGAAAATGGAGCTCGTTATGTAGTCATCAAATCAATCAAAACCAGGTCATCCAATGAATACGAACAATGCGAGTGCAGCGACAATGGAACGTTTAATTACACGTTGTTCAGTGAGTTTATTAATAAAATGTAGCTTTTATAGCGAGCTTTTTGTAATGAGTTGGATTATTGAAGAAGTTTTAAAAAAGGAACAAAAGACTAGGAATTAATTTTACAGTTCATTATATTTTCTATCATGGCAAGCTTATGTTTATATGTATATGTATATATATTATACAACGAAAGCTCAGTTCTTTCTTACTCTTCGTGGTTGCCTGTTACATCTGAACGCAAGTCACTGAACAAACGTTTTTAAAACGGATTGTACTTGGTAATTTCGCTATAGAGTAGATAATAAACACTAGCATATAATTTCCATTACTATACGTCTTTAATTAAATGGCATTGTGAAGTTACAGCTCGATAATAAAGACTCACTCCCACACTTGGCTATTAAATCAAATATCTTACATTTATATCAAAATGAAAAAATAGGAAGAGACACTAGTTATGTTTTATTCAGAGATTTGTAGATTTTACACAATTTTGCAAGATTTATGTTTGCTGAAAGGAATGACCCGCCAGGTCGTCTATAGAGAAAACCGAGGAAAACGAATCAATATCACGGCGATAGCCTGGTTTGCATCTATGATATCCTGCTCTGGCGTCGCGACGCTCGTCGACCGCAAGCTCGGAAATCTCGCAAGCCCTACAAGACGCTTATCGCGTTCTTTCATGAGATCCTAGTAGAACGACCAAGGTGGAAAGCTCCCCTAACTTTTGGAATGAGCGACACGGTGAACGCACCGCTGAACGAAAATTCCTATGGTATCGAAGAAAACGCGGTTGTTTATTGAAAATTAACTGAAACCGATTAAAAACAATTTCTTCGAACAGATCGTTAAAAAAAAATACACTTGGAAAAGTGGAATTGTAATTCGCAGATGGAAGGGAAATGTTCTTTAGCCTTTTTTATAAAAGGAAAATTTGTTAAGAAAATTGAATGATTATTGTTAAATATATTGATAAAAACAATATCCATTGTTGTGGATTTATTTGGAATCAAGTAGTAGATATCAACGTAAGGTCCTACGTTTATTAAAAGTACACGAATATTTGTGTTTAGACCGGACGTCGCGTAAGTTATTGACTTTCACTACTAGAAACGCGAAGATTCGTGCACAAGTAATAAAATATCTATCAAATCACTTAGAGATATCGTAATTTCAGATGAATATTGACAGAAACAGATATATTTCATCAATCTAATTCTGATTACCATTGTTTTAATGTATTCTTCTTATCATTTCTCTAATCAGTCTTACACTTTACCCACTAAAACGTTACTTCCAACGCGATTGTACTATTACAATCTAGTCGGATTTCCACCGAAAGGGACTTCCATTCAGTCGTCCAACCATTCGTTTAACGCGCACACGCAGTTACATACATGGGCGTTCCTATCATCGGCCACCCTCATCGTCTCCCACCGCCAGCAGCACTGCGCATGTAACGAAACTAAAATTAACCCCGGCGTCGCGACGCCGACAGCCTCTTCACACGTTCTGCTCGCCTGCTCGTATTCCTCGTCATAACGACGCTCGTCGCGACGCCCGTAGGAGAACGAGGATCCTTCCGATGGGTGTTGTTCTCCTGGCCGCGGAGAACGTCGCAGCGCGGCCTCTGACAACGTTTATCTGTTCCTCGGCCCTCGGTCGCCGGCGAGCCTCTCGACGCCCTCCAGGGTGGCGCAGGGTGGGAAAGCTCGCCGGAAAGCTCGGCGAACAACGTGCAACCTCCACGAACGTTCTGCCGTCCTATTACGGTGGTACGTCAGACGACGTCTTCCGTTTGACGGGCAGCTCCGTCAGACGTTGTCGCGACTGACGTGGGCGTCGCGGTCGCGCTCGATTTATACTAGCCGGATAAAGCGTCGCGAGCCTAGGGCGCCGCTGAGCTTTCTCAGGGGCGCTTTCTCCGCGGGCTGCTTCTTCGCGAGCTTCTGACGATCATCCTAGGGTGAACCTACGGAATCGATTCCGTACACCGATACCGAACGACAGTTCCGTCTTCTGTTCCCGGTTTTCTGTGTGTCTTTTTACCTTAGCCAGGAGAGGGGTGCGAGGGCCTGTTCGAACGTTATTGATCCGGCGATACTTTTTTGTTTTGGTAATTTTTTTGAAGCATCTGACGGGATATAGGGCTGTCGGGGAATGGGGCGGTTGTGCGGTAGCGTGCGCGCCCGGCATGTCTCTCTGTTGGGAAATATTGATCTGGCTTTGTTACGATTGCGGCCTGGTTGATTGTATATGTATGTATGCACGCGGCCATGCATCCGTGCACGCGGGATTTCATCCCGTGCCAAAGTGGTTTTAATAAATCATTTGCCGGGGAACGAAATGTTTAATGAAACGGTTCGGTAATCAGTTTGTACCGGCAATTAAACCTGAAATTGTATTCTCTGCTGAATGAATTAATATGTTAGGTTTATTCATTATTTATTTAGTTTCATATATTTTGTATTTTTATATATATATTATTTGTTGCGATTTGATGAACGATTTTTCATACTCGCGAATATTGGGAACATAATCATTTTATCAGTTCACGTTGGGGGCCAAGTGTCTGTCCTATACGTTACTGCTTCTACTTAAAGTATTAGCTTCAGTATACAATAATATAGGCAGAAAAAAACACATATTTCCAAAGTGGATCATAATGTTCTTTTTATAATTCTGTATCATTTATCATTTGCAGTATAAGTACTTTTCATTTTAATATATATGTGACTATTCATATTTTTTATTGATTTTTTATCAAGAGCTGAAGATTCGTGTTGGAGATCCAAAATCTTTCATGGGTAGATTTCCATATTAAACCAGTTTCATTTGCATTCAGATTCTATTTGCTATGATTCTATTTCACATTTTGTTAGAATTGATGGGACGATAGGGTTAGGTTTCATTGACATGATAGTACAAAGTACAAATATAAATTAGCAATGGTTAACGAGGTTCTTTCAGATTCAGAATATTTAGTCAAAAGTTCGTTGATAATCCGCATTCTGATAATCGGAATTCTCCTGTATAACCCATTTCTTCCTTATGTCAGATTCTGCCATCGAACCTCACTTTAGAATCAGCGAACATTATTTCATATTAAGTAGTATAACTCAACCCCTAATCATCCAGATGAACTACAATTTTCACACACTATCAACAACGACAAAATCAAAATGTTGATATCAGTATACAAATATTCCTTCAATTTCGAAGTCTGAAGGCAATTTTTGTACTGGGCTCATAATTTGTCCCCATTAAGTAGATCGAGAACATTTGCGTCAGCCTCAATCTGTCATTCCCATTTGCACTCATTGAAATCTAACCCGGGCCAAACGAATTCCTCGGATGTCTGCTCTCCTGGTAAAGCGTCGCGACGCCTGAGGACTGGCGCCACAAGACTCGTCGTCGACGTTGAGGACGAACGGGTGCGGCGTCGCGACGCTCGTCGCCTCCGCCTCGGCGAGCTCCCGCGCGGTTCTGTTAGCCGGCTAACGAAACTCGTCGTGACCGAGCCGCGACAAGCGGTGAGCGACAGGTGGGCAGCTCTCGACGAGATCATCGACACGTCGACGCGCCTTGAAACGTCGCCGACGTCGCTGCGGTCAGCCGTCGCGACGCGGTTGCCCTCCAGTCGCCGAGATGAGGGCACGCCGGCACACCTGTGCGAACCACGGTTTCGCAGGTCGAGAGATGTACCGGCGCCGCACCAGGCGCCTATCACGACCACGTCGGCGTCCCGACGCCCCAACCCCCTTGCTCGGTGACATACATATACGTAGAGATTCCTCTTAGTTCAAGCCTTCTCGTTTCCCAGCTTGCGCAGAGAAATTCAGTCAAGTTTAGATTTGTCGTTGATGAAACAATTATTATTATTATTATGTTATATTGTAAAATATATGTTTATTGATATTTATTGATAAATAATAGAGAAAGATGTATTAAGTAAATCTGAAGTCTCTAAAGGAAGAAACACACACACACAATGATTCTTCTATAAATTAATTGTTAATGGATAAAATATTTGAATTCATTATTTATTTATCACTAAATTCTTCGTTTGAAAGAAATATTCAGTTTCAGAAATTTGTTAGAAAAATTATAAGTGATAAAAGAACTCTGTAACGTTTCTGTTCGGAGTCAACATTTTTGCCATTGGCGTGGTTCGCTGGAATTTTTTATCAGGATCGTATGAGGGGTGGA
>SMSR01008012.1:9549-21967 GCA_019453355.1 Ceratina japonica | reverse complement strand
TTGTTCTTTTCCATCGATTACACACCGTCGCGCTCTCTCTCTCTCTCTCTCGCTCCCCCCCTTTCTCCTCTCCCGTCCCTCTCTCTCTCTCTCTTTTTTTTTTATTCTCTCCGCGTTTCTCGTTTTCGTTTCTTTCGCCTGGCTACAACTCACTCCGGAACTCACGGCCCGCGCCGCGGTCTGTGAGAAATCGGGTAAGTGAATCGAGCCAGGAATGCACCGGCGGAAGGTCGAACGTAACGCGAGAATGTATCTTTTATAGCGTGTGTATCAATGCGCCATGAGAATATCAAGCCTGTTCGGCTTGTCCGCATAAAATTTCTCCCACGTGTTAACAAGCGCACGAACGACGATAAATCGCGTCGCGACGCGGACTTCGACCCATTTCGATTTCGCGTTTTTCATAACCGAGAAATCAATTGAGCATATTTATTTATTTTAAGCAATAATTACTTCGGATGAAAATTATTTATTATAAAAGGATGGTCAGGTTTTTATTAAACTTGATATAGAAGATGGGGAAATATAGATCACGTTACTAATTTTTATGTCACTGATCTTGGACCTTTAATCGGATCAACGCAACGGTGCTACGAATAAGCTAAGGATTTATTCTCAATTAGAAAATATCCTATAACGCGTCGAAGTCAGGACAGTGGAAAAGACTTCGTAAAACAAACGTTTTCTATTTATATTATTATAAATTGAATTGTTATACAAAAATGCAAGTTAGAAATTAATTGTCCTCCGACGTGGATGAGTATAAATCTATGAAAATACTTTCAGACGATTTTTGAGTTATTCAATTGTAAGTAAGATAGGCCAGAAGAATGTGAAGAGAAAATAGAAAGAGTGCAAGGGACCTGAATCGACTCGTTCTCCCGTGAATACGATAGGGTATCTCCGAAATCCATAAATCGAAACAGCCAACTGCACCATACAAATTTTTAGAATTCTCATCCTGACTGCATTTCAAATTCACTATTATTTCATGTATCATCAAAGAACACTATTATTCGATGTATACATTCCAAATAATTGATGCATAAGCAACTTTGACCGTATAATCTTCAATTACAAATTTCAATAAAATCGTACACGATAAAAGAGATAAAAAACTGTCCGTTTAACGCAGTCCACGTGAAACAGTAATTGTGAGAAAATAGCTACTCATTATGTACTCCGGACCGTCGGCAATTATTCACAGACCGTCGACGATGCATAGGATTTAATCCAGAAGAGCGGGCGGGGGAAGGAGGGCCAGGTGGAAAAGTGTACAACGGGAGGATATGGTAAAAATGAAAAGAGGAGGTCGCGAACGCACCTGACGCTCTAATCCGTCGGCCGAGCGGCCGACGCGGGACGGCTGTATTCCCAGGAGAGTCAACACTGATAGCTACGGCGGCCGTGCAATTACCGGGTTCAGTCCGAGCCATGGAAAAGCCGGTAATTAGTTAACGAGCTCCAGATTCGATGTTTGAGTAGATAAGCTGACAGGCTGGCCGTGGCCGGCCGTGGCGATCGCATGCGATTCGTGCCGGCCGATTCACGGTCACGGTCAAGGCCGCCTAGCGAATTCCGAACGACCTATTGTACGTGTGAGTGTGTGTCTCTGCCGGAGAGTCAGCTGCAACGCTCGTGTAATTATGCCCGTTTCCGTTCCGTAACCAATGCTAAACGTCCTCGTTTATAAACAGGGGGATTTCTTCTTCCCGTCAAATCGTCGTTCAATTTAATAATCGTAATCTAATAATTATTTTAAATCTGAGTCGTCGATTCGACGTAAATGAGTTCGCTAATCGGAGTTGTAAAAAATTCTATAATATTTTTTGTTATTTCAAGAATCAAATATATTTTTGTTCATAACGATATCCAGTACTTCGAGTTACGTAGAGACTACCTTAAAATAAATTACTTAAAATTATTTATCAAAATAAAAAACTTTATTTATTAGAATAAAATTGATTAGAATAGAAATTATTTATTAGAATAAAAAACTTATCACATAAGACTGATAAAAATTATATAAGAGGTGAACGCGATACAGGTTTTGACGATAAGTGAAGAATCGATTATCGTTTGACTCAAGAAACAAAAGAATATCGCATGAACGAAGCCGCCTTATCCAGGCTCGTCTGAACCGACGTTTCTAACAGACAGTGTCAAGAAGCGATGAATCACGGTATCGATAACGTCTCACGGCAGATGGAACAACGGCCGGCGGTGATAACATTACGTCCCTCGATTCTGAATGGACACAGGCCACGGTGGCGTAATCGAGTAACGACCGCAGCCTTCGGCTTCCCGTGCCGATTAACAGAACGCAGCAAACTCGATTTGATTCGTCTCGGCCGACGTAACGACGACGCCACTTCAACTGACCGACTAATAGCCGAAGGATTCGTCTCGGATCAGACGAGTTCCGCGATTTCTCTCTCTCCGGCGCGTGTCTCCGTTAATAATAGACGCGATTCCGAGCCGATGCACATCTGTTTCCGGTCATGGGAATTTTTCATTCACGAAGAAATAGTTGTGAGATGCACGTGTTTGTACAGTTGCTTACGCGCCCCGATTTGAGACTTGAGACCGCGTTATATTTCAACGGTATGACAGTGCGAGACACGTATTTCACACCGGTTGCGTAGGACAGGTCGATCGAGCGCATCGCGTCGTCTGGCTCGTATCCGTTCTCATGCGATGACGTTGACACTCGATCGAACCTGTGAAATCTACCGTGAACAGATCGGATGCGTTACAATTGTAGGACCGACTCTGCGCTCGAGGCTAGGCGGGTCTTAACTCCTTCCTTTTTTACGAACTATTTTATCGTTAATCAGTGTAATAATATTAGAATAATATTAATTATTAAAGTAAGTACCGATTTTTGATGGGTGGATATAGGACAAGTCTAATAGAATATTAAAATTATTGAATTGTATGAAATTATTCGATGCTCAATGAATAACTCGTGAAATTATTCGATGCTCAATGAATAACTCGTGAAATTATTTAATTGGAGATTGATCTTTTTTGAATATTTTTTTTTATTTTAGTTCTATTACTCCAGATGTTCATAATTACAATTATCATGATACTCAGAATGATGATAACTGGATGATCTTTTGATTTTTGACCCATAACAACGAAATTAATATCGAAATTTTCTCTCGAAGTTAATATTTTCCATGTTACACAATTTGAGGGAATTATAGATTATTGAAATGTATGAAGATTTCCTCGACCCACGGAATATCATTTTATACGTTTTATGAATAATTTATGAAATACATGAAACAATATTAATATATTCTGTCTTCACGTTTGAAGTCTTGTCCTATATCCAAAAACTTGAATAATTAACAAAATTAATAGTTACAAAAATTGTAATTAATATTCATACTAGTGTCAATATAAAGAACCACTGCCAACACTAAATTGCACACAAATGTAAAAAATATAAATATAATACAATATATCTCTATAGATTTAGTATTAAATTAATAATGATACCTTTGTCACTGAATTAAACTCACGATCGTGGCTGAGGAGAACATTTCGCTCTGAACACGAACGAAAGTTAATGAATATAGATGTTGAATTAAAAATCCGACGCCGGCACCCGGCAAGGTTATCCGCGCTATAAAATTCAGCGTATCGCGACCGACCGATTTGAAACGCGATGCGTGCTACGCGGATCAAGACGTTAATTAGACGGGCCCCCGATCCGCGTTTCCCGTGGCTGCGCCCGTTTACGAGCAACAAAGTGTTGTTTGGCCAAGGTGGCTTCGCGGTATTACACGTAGGAGGAACATGGGAACATCCGCGAGTAACGCCTCCCCGACGCCTTGTCTCGGAAACGTCCCTGAGACTGTCTTCGCCGTATCATCGCCACAACTTTTAAATAGCCAGTTTTCATCACAAATTCAATGAGAAATTTTTTCTTTTCATTAACTCCGGTATCTTAGAATCAATTTTAATTAATTTACTGTTTCATTCAGGTAATTGTTAAAATTGAACTTTTATAAGAGAATTAAAGTATTAATACACCAAATTAATTTGAGACAAGAAAGAAATAATTAAAAAGTGTAAAGTTAAAGGAATTATCTTTATTTATGAAAGTTTTATTCGAGCCCTGATAATATTTAATTATAATTAGCTCTCCTTTTTCTTGGGCTCTGAGCCACTTAATTTGCAATCGTGTTTCACGTCGCGGCGATAGTGGAATGGGAAAGAGGATAGACGTCCTTCGGCGGAGTCCTTCGAAGGCCGCGGGGACGATTATAACCGCGGCGGAAAACAGGAAAATAACTAAATAAGTCGGCGGGATTCGTGTTCGGAGCGTGTACGTGAATCGAGGAGGGTTTGGTCCGGTGCAGCCAGCACGTGGCCGTTTATGGGAGACACGATGACCATTCGATGGCAAGCCGGAGCCGAGTCACTCGACGACCCTGACCTTGACTGTCGGACAAGGACAGCGAGATCCAGCGTGCAGCCACGTTCACAACGATATCGCACGATCGGTTCAACCGACAAAACGTATAATCAAACAAAATATTTCGTAAAAAAAACAGATAAAATTTAACAACTCAGTTTCTGTTGTATCGAAAAAAACGTGCAGAAAAACGTAGACAAAATTTGCATAGAAAATGCTCGGTACTACTTTGCCAATTAATTTCAACCCGACTGGAACTAAAAATCGTCGGTAACGAAAGGCGACGGATTTCGACGCGAACCGGAAAGGCGACGCGGCCGCGAAAGGCGGGGCGCGTACGAACGGGCGAGAGAAAAAAGCTGTACGAACTTGATCCGCGGGAACAGGTTTTTCTCGTTGAATAAAAAGACGAACGCGGAGAGCGGCCGTCGGAGGGTTTAGGTGCGTGTGAATCGAGCCCGAGCCCTCGGCACCGGCACACGCGCCACGTTGCACGCCGCGCGCGAAAAGAGGAGAGGACCGTCGCGTCGCGTCCCGCTCGTTGGACATGGTTTGTTTGCATTCCGCGGCCATGAAACGGTCGTCACTCTTCCATGGAAATTATCGTCGTCGACCGGCCCCCGCCACCCTCCCAGCTCGCCGTCGTCGTCGTCGTCGTCGTCGTGCACCTTTCTTGTACTCCTGTTCCCTCTTCGTACGCGAGTACAGACGTACACCTTGAAATCTCCCGACGATCAAGGATTTATGGAAACCGCGACGCTATCGCCAATTGCTTTATTGCTCAAACAATTTACTTACACCGGTTCTTCATAATATTAGCAACGATTTTATCACGAACTTTTTTAGGTAGACAATTGGAGTAATTGAAAGTTAAGTCGAAAGAATTGATTTGAAGGGATAAAACTTGTTGCACGGTTTCAGGATCAATTTCGCGGACAAAGGGAAAAATTCGCCGACGAAAACGGAAGAGAGGGCGACGAGAGTTATTTAAAACGGCGAGTCGGGGCGGCGATTTAGCCGGAAAAATTGAAAACGGCGGCCGAGGAGGAGCGGCCTGAATAATTCATCGGTTTCGACAACTCGTTTAACGGCGCCGCGTTAACGATAAGACTTCGAAATGACAGGCTTAACGGTCGTCGGTTCAAGCGTCGCGGGGGACACACCGTTCAAAGAGGCGCGCAACAACACACGTGCATGCATTTATGCACGCGTGTCGCCGCATTAACTATGCCGATCGAACCCGCTCTGCATATTTCCTCGTAGGCGGACGCGGATAGGCGATAGTAGTAGGTGCTATACTACAGCTTTCATTGAATCGCTTCTGCGAATAATGAACTTTAAGCCCCCTCCCAGGTCCCCGTCGACGGGGCGAGGGCGTAGCGCGAGAGCGCATCCTTTCTATGACAACAAAAGGGTGGAAAGGTATTAGCATCGACTGAAACTCTCTCGCCGCTTTCAATGAACCTCCCCCTTCCTCTCTCTCTCTCTCTCGCTCTCTCTGTTCGCAAATAGAAATTTGTACTACGATACACACTCGGCGAAGTGTCTGACTTTATTGTTTTCGCTTATTCGTTTCTGTACGACGGAGACAATCCCGTTGTAATATGCATCGAGCTTATGTCAAGCAATCCTCTCTCTGTTTCATTTTTAGAATCTATTTTCGTTCCACGGTTTCGATTCGATTTCACGGAATATTTATAACTGTAATAAATCCGATCTGTTTTGAGCGCGACGTTCTTCTCTATTAACCCTTTTGTAGTACATTTGGCGCGATGTTATCGGGCGGATTTCCTTGTAGCGAGATTAAAATCAAGGGTGTGTCAGCCGGGGTCCACGGTGTTCCCGCGCCGAGAGTGGAATGCCAGCGCGGTCCGAGTGACAAGCCAGACAAGGGAAAAGGGAGAAAAGGAAAAGAAGCGGCCACGCGACAAGTTCCCGTCCGCGACGGACTCCAGAAAGGGAGCGTGGCGAGGAAAGGAAAAGGGGAGGACAAGGAACGCGACTCGAATTCGAGGAACCTGAGAGAAAGAGAGGCTTCTCTTTCTATCTCTCGGTCTCTCTTATTTATGCATTAAAGATTCCAATCGATACATCCATCGATATTGCCATTCTCGAGTGGCAGCCGGGTTTCTTCGGCTCCGACCGAAACTTGGACCTCCATTTCACCATGGTATTTCAAGTAGTTGCCAAACTCTCGAGAAACTTTAATATCCCGCGTCGCGAGAGATTAAAGATTCAACCGCTCCTTGTCATTCCATCGCCACGTTCCACGGCCCCCCGTAGCCCTTCCCGTCTACTATTTCCACCGTCCCCGCCGGTTACCCTTTATTCAGTTTTCACGGCTCTTCTTCACANGAGATTAAAGATTCAACCGCTCCTTGTCATTCCATCGCCACGTTCCACGGTCCCCCGTAGTCCTTCCCGTCTACTATTTCCACCGTCCCCGTACACCCCCCCGCCGGTTACCCTTTATTCAGTTTTCACGGCTCTTCTTCACACCGATATAGTGGTAAGTCACCACTTTTACAAGAATAACATTAAAACCGTAAAATAAGTACATTATTTGCACAGAGAATTAAATAAATTATCAAAATCGTACTGCGAATTATTATTATAGTACTTTTTTTATTAAATTCGTCTTTGTTGTTTGCTAAATCTTTTTTTACGGAGGTAAAAATCGTTTGGGGTCGACAGAAGGGAAATCAACCTTTTGCGAACGGGAGAAACGGATACGAGTCGGTCCCGTCCGGCCACTAAGCGGCGTTCTATTATCGGCCGGTGAAAAGTTATTTTTAACGTCGATTTTCTGCTTTGAGGCAGAGAGAGATAAAGAGAGAAAGAGAGGAGCGAAACGGCGAGATCGCAACGGAGCGCCACTGACCTCGCCAACCGTCGACTGTGGTTCACCGCGAAACTCATATCTGAAACGTCATCTCTCCGTTCAGCTTCTGTTCCAGCTATTCTCCTCCCGTCCACCGTTTTTCTCTGATCTGCTTTTATTTCGTGGCTCCCTTTGAGGGCCTCTCTTTCACCCGCTTTTTCCATCCGAACCAGTGTTTCCCAACCCCCTTTTTCCTCTACCAACAATGCCCACACGGAAGCCTGGGTGTAATACGAAAATATACCAACGTGAATTTAATTACCCGAATACATCAGAAATAATTAGCAACTGCAATTTACGAGGTTTATGAACAAGAATAAGTGAATCGATGATATTTGACAAATTTTTATTCGTAATAAATTGTTAACTTATTTAAATGCAAATTCGATTAAACTTCCATTGGCAAACGTTCTCCGTCGACTTATTTTCGTCGACGACCGTACGTCTGTCTGACTGACGTTAATTCTTCGCGTGAGTACTTCCGCGAATAGCGAAACGACTGTACGAGTAATAAACCGAAAAACGCAATAAGCATCGGCGCGAGGAACAGAAGAACGTATAAATTCCTGAGCCAATAAACTCGCAGAACGAACGAGGATCGTCGGGAGCCGCGTGCCGAGATTGGCGGAAATTTTTACAGGTGCGAAACGGGGACGGTTTCTAATTTATGACAGTGATTTCACCAATTATCCGTGGCCGGTAATTTCACCGTGAATCGATAAGCTTAATTGCTTTCTTTAACGCGGACGAATCGACGGCCGATCGAGCGTACGCGACGTAAAACTCGGCCTGTCCCCCTTATAGAACCGAGGCGTAATTGTCGTTTGACAAAATCGATGGCTCCTAAATCACCGGGCTCCGCTCGACGATAATTGAACAGGTAACAGGTGTACCGGACAAAAAGCACTACTATTCGCGTGAAAATGGAGACCTACGAGCCGCGTAATTAAATCGGTAAATAGAGATCCGCGAATTGAGATTGACGGTAGAATTACGGATCGTCAATTTTTATTCGATTAAGTGTGATTGATCTCCATTGTAAAACGAGGCTCATAAGTAAGTCACGGATAAACTAAGTAAACAGGATACGAATAATATCTATCAATCCTTCAACTGTAATTCGATTTAATTAAAATAAGAAATTATTGATCATATTTTTTCGATTCATCAAGGATTGAGAAAAAAGAAATACATAATTAATATCGAACATATTATTACAGCGTGTCAGTTATTATTGAGAGGGAGCCTTGAATTAGAAAATGATCTACGATAGGAGAGACACGAAAGCATTCAATTAAAAAAATAAAAACCCTCGTACGATTGGGCCGACGCGAGTGCATTCCTGTAGTATCATAATAATCACGGCGGCGATCACGATGATTTTATCTATCTATCCGGCACGTATCATCGAACCTGGCCGTGATGACCCAGTGCCGGTGTAATGGCATTTACGCGGACGATGCCAGGCACGTTGCACGAGGCAGCAGGCAGGCACCGGCGCATGATTACGGTCGAATTATAATAAAAGACAGGTGGAGATAGCCGGCGACGACCGATGGTTTTGTTCATTTTCCGCGATCGACCGTCCACGTAATTACGCACGAGCGTGGATATAATTGCATAAACGCGTTCTTTGTCGCCGCGGAGGAAGAACGATAATTAATAGGGCGTGTCAAACGCGACGCGACGCGTGCTTTATTTTCACGAGTGTTCCCTTCACCATTTTTTTCCCTGTCACGCTGCAACGCGTTTCGCTTTCCTCAATCATTTTTTTTGTCCACGTAATTTTCTCCGGGAAACACAACGCATAATAATAGTGCCTCAAGTCGTTCCAGTAGGACTGAACATAAATAAACTAATAGATCTTATATAATTAAACCTTCTTGTATTTCATAGAAGAGCTCGTCGTTTAATGTTGAAGAAGCTATTCGACTCGTAATAATCGTATGACAAAAAAGAATTGGAAATTTCGATGGCGAAACCTTCGAGGTACTTTAATATATTTAATAAGTTAATAATTATGTAATTTTCTTCACTACGAGAGGAATTTATGCGTTCAATGGTTCTCATTGGCAACGCAGCGATCTGTAAGAAATAGTCAAATTACCTTGGGAACAATTTAGATATAATTACGAAGCCGGAGCCTGATATCGTAGTAAATATCCAAGTAATTAATGGCAATTATTCTACTCTGCGAGAAAATGCGTGATCGATTGGAAAACAACAAATCAGTCGTAATCTACTATGATTACAGTTATTCCGATAACAATTCATCCATTATTTATACACGTATTATAATGACTGTGGGATAGAGTTTACCCAGCGTCCTCGATCCCGGTGAAAAATTGCCTGCTGTTAGATAAGCAATCGTATAGATAGCACTTCCCCTTCACAATGCCAGTAATCATACTTTCTTTCGGTTGCCGCGGCGCATGAATGAACTCATTAACGAAACGTACGGATTGTAGCCTCGTGACCTATTGCGATTGATGCTAACACAAGAACTCCCATTCTTTGGCTTTACTCATTATTCTGATCAATCGCGATCCTTCCTGCGATTTTTCAATCTTTCAAAAATTAGTAACTAAGTATTCTTTTATTAATTTATAACATACTCCAATTTTTAAAACTAGTAATCTGTTAAAATATTAGTAAATTATATAAAATTAATGAAATCAAGCAATTGTAATATATAAAATTTTACTACTATTTCACTGTGACTGTAGAATAACTATGGAGGATTATATGTACAAAATAATTTGTGAATCTTACTTCAAAGGTCGAAAGTCAAAAGAAATAAACGATATACTGTAATATGATGAATAAATTTTTTCCATTAATTACGTTCACGTTGCCATTAATTATATTGGGTATCGAATGGACCCTTTTATTAATTATGTTAATGGTCTCTGCTGATGTACGCGAACGCTCGTCTCCCTATCATGTTTCAAGCAGAGGACATCGATCGGTATTTTTCAATCCATGTATTTAGCAATTTTGTTACGTTATTTAAAATGCAAAGTACATATGTTAATGACAGAGAATAAAACGACTTTCATTTCATTTTCGTTTATATGTAATATAGGTCAGAATTTTTTGTGATATTCAGATTTTAAATATTTCTACATTAATTCATCCTTCAACCGGAAATTCCGTATATTTTTAGGAAAATTAGAAATATGAAATACGCGATGCATGTCTAAATACAAAGATTACAAAAGAGGAGAAAAATTCTCGCAATTAATATAAAACATTTGCTCTATACAAAAAACCGAGGTCTTGATCTCCGAACACAAAACGTTCAGAGTTAAATTTCGTTCGATTCCAAAATAACGTTCAAAGTTAAATTCCATTGAGAAGATTCACGCGTCCACAGAATGCAATAATTAACGCCTCGCATTAAAAATCCTAATCAGTATCCCGATGATTGATTGAACTCGATCGACGATCGATAACAAAAGGTTGAACTCTCTCTCTCGAGAAGATCACCGAAGAGAAAGCATGCAGGGTGCTCATTAGTCACGGAGATAGTCCGAAGAAAGCGCAGTGGTTCCGATACGACGATCGTACAAACGAAAAGCGCCGCTCATTGAGGAGCACCGAGGAGGATTCCCGCGAGCAGATGCGCGCCCGTTTCCACCCGCCGCGACCCGAACCGACGACGCCGCGTCCCGGGTCACCCCGCCGCCCCCGCCTCGGCGGCCTGGATCCGCGAGTGATCCGTCAATACGGGCCGGGAAATCTGAAAAACCGTAGCGCGGTGTCATTCATCGGCGAGCGTAGACAGAGAGCCGCCGCCGCCGCCGCCACCCCCGTCGATAACGACGGGTCGGGGGGTGGCGGCGGGATGGGCGTGGATGAACGGACCTACGGCGGAGGAGGGCAAAAATGTTCCCGTTTTTCTTTATCACCGCTCCCGGCGAAGTTCACGTTGTAATTGTAACGGAACCATTAAAAGCGTCGAGCGACAGAATCCTCTGGCAAATATTAGGTACGGCCTCGTCGATTGTGTCCGCGACGGGGGTGGATCGCGATAATAAAAGTAGAGCGTACGTAGTGGTGGTGACAGTAGTAGTAACAGTAGTAGTAGTAATAGTAGTAGTAGTAGTAGTAGTAATGGTAGTAATAGTAGTAGTAGCAGTCTCGTACGCGCGGTAGTAGTACGAACAGTAGTAGAGTAGGTGTAGCAGTAGTAGTAGTAATAGTAGTAGTAGTAGTAGTATGTAGTACGTGGTGGTCGGTCGCAGCCACAGTTGCAGTCGAAGCAGAATCGAGTGGAGTGGCTTGGCTGCTGCTGCTGGAGGGAGAGTTTCGAGCAGCAGAGGGTAGATGGGTGGGAGGGTTGCCGTCGAGAGGAAGTGGGAAAGAGAGTGCAGGCTGCTGCTGCTGCTGCTGCTGCTTCGGTACGGTCTGGTCGTGCTAGGTCGGCTCCTCTGGTTGCAGCACTCCGTAATGAATGGTGCATCGCGCGCGGGGCAACGCCCTGTCAGCCAGCTGACTGAAATGAACCGAATCGAACTCGAGCCGGGCGCGCGCGCCCGCCGAGCTCGCCGCTCCCCGATATATTCATCGACCTACGACATTCCTTTCATACGATTATAATTATCGCCGCGAGATTCACTATAATTTAATTTATCAAGTCCTGTTTTATTATACTATCTCCAAAAAATGTTGTAATTCCTCGGAAATACTGCAGGATTATAAAAAATTAGATCGTTTCGTTAAATTCTGAAATTCTTTGTCGCCGCTCTGATTTTCTCGAACGGCCTGGTTTCGAGCGTACGTAGACAGGTCGGACAGGTCATTTCCGGTTGTGCGAGTTCGATTCGCGAAATTGTGCCGCGCCGCGAAAATGGGCCACTCGCGGTAGCGCGAACAAACGGGCGAGTCGGACAAAAGGCGGAACAGAAACGCGTTGCCTACGCGTTGAACTTGGCTCGTTTCATTTCGGCCCGCTCTTAATAGCTGCTACCTACCCGAGGCTAGAAACTAACCGAACTATCTTACAGCGTCTCACCTTCGCGAGCGGTGAACATCTTCGGAAAGTCTAACTATAACTGCGGCTGAGATAGAAGCGTGTACGTACCTGAAACAAAAACGAGGGT